>BLSH010109271.1:1486692-1497430 GCA_018402905.1 Glandirana rugosa
CAAATTTATCCGGGCAAACCGCGGCAAAGGCCGCGCACGCGCGCGTGCCCGCGCGCGCGCGCGTGCGCCCGCGCGTGTCCGCGCGCGCTTACGCGTGCCCTCGCGCGCGGTGGCGCCTTTACTGAAGCCCGTGATCCTGGACACCTTTTCAGGTCGGAAGGTGGGTCCCCCGGATCCCGTCTTAGTTAACGGAGAGGAGGAGTTCGAGGTCGAGGCCATCTTGAATTGTCGCCGGAGAACTGGGGGAACCCAGTATCTAATCAAGTGGAAGGGGTTCGGCCCAGAGGAAAATTCCTGGGAACCTGAAGAAAATATCCACGCCCCCGAACTTATCCAGGCATTCAAGAGGAATCGCCAGAGTGGTGATACCCGGTAAGGGCATCCGGAGGCTGCCCCTTGGGGGGGGGCAATGTTAGGAAAAAGGAACAGTTTTGCTCTCTGTGACGTTTTCCGCGGTGGCGCGCGCTCCCGTGCGCATTCGCGCGCGCCTGTGCGCGCCCGCGTGCGCGCGCGCGCGCCCGTGCGCGCGCACGCGCCGGAAACGGCGCCAAACGGGCCTATTTAAACCTGGAGACCCTGGAGACAAGTGCTGCTCGTTCTACAGCGTTCCCGACCTGTGAGCCCCAGCCTCTGATACCTGTTCCTGCATTGTTCTACCTCCTGTTTGACCCGGCTTGTCCCGACCTGTTGTCTGCTTCCTGCTCCGACCCCGGCTACCCACGACCATCCGATTGTCTGCTCCTGTGTACCTTTGCTGCCCGCCCGTGTAACGAACCTTGCTTGGACTCTGACTACCCTTTTGCCTGATCCTTTGTACCTTCTTGCCTGCCTGTTGCCGACCCAGCCTGAACGACCATCCGTCCACCTGCACGCCTCCTGGAGCTTCGCTACATCATCGGTGATCCTCCAGCCCTCGTGCCATCCCGCACTCTTGGGCCTCTGTCCCCACTACCAGGGGTCCTTGAATCGGGTACGCAAGAGCGGTTGTTCCCTGCACAAGACAGACTCCACCGTCAGGTACGTGACAACAGGTAAGCCTTATTAAAGGCTTACCTGTAGGTAAAAATCACTAAAATGAGGATACAGCCGCTTTAATGTCTAAACCGCTGGCAACAAAAGTGAATACATCCCTAAGTGAAAATGTGCAAATTGGGCCCAAAGTGTCAATATTTTGTGTGGCCACCATTATTTTCCAGCACTGCTTTAACCTCCTTGGGCATGGAGTTCACCAGAGCTTCACAGGCTGCCACTGGAGTCCTCTTCCACTCCTCCATGAAAACATCATGGAACTGGTGGATGTTGGAGACCTTGCACTCCTCCACCTTTCATTTGAGGATGCCCCACAGATGCTCAATAGGGTTTAGGTCTGCAGACATGCTTGGCCAGTCCATCACCTTTACCCTCAGCTTCTTTAGCAAGGCAATGGTCGTCTTGGAGGTGTGCTTGGGGTCATTACCATGTTGGAATACTGCTCTGCAGCCTAGTCTCCGAAGGGAGGCGTACATGCTCTGCTTCAGCATGCCACAGTATATGTTGGCATTCATGGTTCCCTCAATGAACTCTAGCTCCCCAGTGCCAGCAGCACTCATGCAGCCCCAGACCATGACACTCCCACCACCATCCTTGACTGTGGGCAAGACGCACTTGCCTTTGTACTCTTCAACTGCTTGCCGCCACACACACTTGACACCATCTGAACCAAATAAGTTTATCTTGGTCTCATCGGACCACAGGACATAGTTCCAGCAATCCATGTCCTTAGTCTGCTTGTTGTCAGCAAACTGTTTGCGGGCTTTCTTGTGCATCATCTTTAGAAGATGCTTCCTTCTGGGATGACAGCCATGCAGACCAATTTAATGCTGTGTGCGGCGTATGGTCTGAGCACTGACAGGCTGACCCCCCCACCCCTTCAACCTCTGCAGCAATGCTGGCAGCAATCATATGCCTATTTCCCAAAGACAATTTCTGGGTATGATGCTGAGTATGTGCATTCAACTTTTTTTGGTCGACCATGGTGAGGCCTGTTCTAAGTGGAACCTGTTCTGTTAAACCACTGTATGGTCTTGGCCACCATGCTGCAGTTCAGTTTCAGGGTCTTGGCAATCTTCTTATAGCCTAGGCCATCTTTATGTAGAACAACAATTCTTTTTTTCAGATTCTCAGAGAGTTCTTTGCCATGAGGTGCCATGTCAAACTTCCAGTGACCCGCATGAGAGAGTGAGAGTGATAACCAAATTTAACACACCTGCTCCCCATTCACACCTGAGACCTTGTAACAGTAACAAGTCACATGACACTGGGGAGGGTAATGGCTAATTGGGCTCAATTTGGACATTTTCCCTTAGGGGTGTACTCACTTTTGTTGCCAGCAGTTTACACATTAATGGCTTTGTGTTGAGTTATTTTGAGGGGACAGCAAATTTAGATTGTTATACAAGCTGTACACTCACTACTTTACATTGTCATTTCTTCAGTGTTGTCACATGAAAAGAAATAATAAAATATTTACAAAAATGTGAGGGGTGTACTCACTTTTGTGAGATACTGTATATTCCCCACCTGTAGTGGGGAATGGAGTAAGGCAGTAGCCATAGTCTAGTTCCTAAGCGCAGGATTTATTAGTTATTCATTTACTCTCAGAACCTGGCCTTCCCTGAAACCAGACTGTCTTTAAACCACTCTGCCTGTCTGCCAACTGCAAGTACTTGTTTGCTGTGCATAGTCTGGCATGGTGGCCAGGCACTATAGCATTGTGAATAAGACCTGGGGCAACCAAGTACCAGTAGACCTACTTGCCTTTTATGGGAAATAGGGATGCTATAGGTGGAGAACACAGAGCTAGCTATAGTGCCTGACTACCAACTCTATGGGTAGGCATAAATAAGAGGAAATCAATAAGTTGGGGGAATTCAACCCTTAAGCTGACTACACTTCTTGAATTTCAGACAATTATTGATAAAATTTGTTGTGTGTGTGGCCCTACTGGCACAGTGTGACATGATGTGACAAACGTTTGTTCTTTAATTGCCTTTGGAAAAGGGAGTCAAGTGGAAAATTCTTGGCCAAACAGTGTAATGCGGGCATTCTGACAGCCGCTGGTGCCGGTTTTCAGAATACAGAAGCTGGCACTGCAGATTCATCTATTCATGCTATGTAGCATGAATGGTGAAGCCAAGTCATTTCTCTAGTTTAGCTCACAGAGATTTCTTAATATGGATTACCAACTTTAGCTGGGAATCTTTGCCCTCACTGTTCTGGTGCTAACTGGAAGATTTGGCATTTCTCATCACTTTCTGTCTTGGTGGAAATGGTCATCAGGATGAATAGAGAGGATGAATCTACCTAGTGGGGACACAGGTAAAAAAAATGGCCACACCACTTAAAATTTGTGTAATAGGGGATTAGTTCTAATCCCACCCCATCTAGCTATACGTTACAAAAAGTATTTTTGATACCATTTCCAGAATGGACAAAGTACAGATTTACTTTAAAGTATGGTTGTGAGTTTACAAAAACAGTATACAATTGGCACATACCTTCAGATCCCTGGATATTAAATTGGTCTAGCAAAGAGCATTCCTAAAACCAGGATGCTCTGTGATGCAGATGGCTACCAATCACATGGATAAGCAAATAGTGAAGGGCAAGAGGCAGCAAGGGGTAAACCAGAACTAGTGACCAAGAATACTGGTCATAGATCACTACAGTACAGGATATCAGACCTAAAGTCAAGGCATCCATAGGTATCTGCTATGCAATGTAATTAATAGATTTTTTAGTTGTTTTAATTTTTGGGTTTTAAGCTTATTTCTATAACTGGCTTGTATAGGTATTATCCCACAAGTGCCAAGAGAAGCAACATGATTTATCCAAAAAGTGTCTGAGGATCAAGACTGTGAACAGATGCAGCAGGTTATTCCACCACACTGGGCAAATGCAATGAAGAAATTACAGAAGTTCCCTCAGATAACCTATAACACATATGTGACACAGCCGGTTATAACAACATTATGGCTATATGTGTCTGCAGCTCAGAGAACAGATATGACAATCCCTGAAAGTCTTAGACATACAGTAAGTATCTCACTCATCCAGGACAACTGATCACTATACCATTAACCTCTGCAGTGCTAGCAGCTCATACTCAAGATCAAGAGAACCTGCCACCAATTGCCACTAAATTGTTGCTGGTAAAATCAAGTATTTTAAATGCTCGCTTGCAGCAGTTAAAATTTCCATAAACTATTTTTATTCACTTGCAATTTACTTCCAAACATGCTGGAAATTCCATCACTTCAGGAAGTGTTGATTCTCTAGCACAGCCACAGCTCCCCTACCCTTCTGCATGTCATAGGTCTCCTTCATTATTATCTATGCTGGCCTGGTCCAGCTCCTCTAGCCCCCTCTTTAACTTCATATGTAACCTTTTATGTAGGTGCCAGTAGAGGACTGAAGGGGAATACTATAGAGCAGTGGCCTCCAAGGTGAAGCCACAAGGGCTTGCCCATTTCTTGCCCTTGGGGCACTGTTCCTACCACTGAAATGAGCCACTTTCACTCCTATTGATAAAAGAGACTACTCCTCACCAGTGATGGCTGGTGCTCAAAATTTTTTTTGGGGAGGGGGGCAGCGACGATCAGTGCCCCCCCCCCCCACACAGGAGATGGACAGCACTGATCAGTGGCCTTACCTTAGGAGGCCAATGCTGCTCCTTGCTACAGCTTGCCAAGAAAAGAACAGAGGCCGTTGCTTCTCCTCCCGCCCTAACAGGCATTGCTTCTCCTCCTGGCCAAACAGAAAGTTCGTCCTAAGACTCCCTCACCAATCAGGTCTCAGGACCCATTTCCTGATTGGCTGGGAGGAGAAGCAGGAAGATATTAGCGAATTTTAATTTGCTGATGTCACGCAAATGGGTGGGCTCGGGGCGCTGTGCTCTGTGCCCTGAGCCCACCCTGTTTTGAAGCCAATTACAACCTTAGGCTCTAATCATGTCCATACATCCACTGCATGTAGATTAGGGACTGGGCGCATGGATTAGGGGGACTGCATCCCTGAGCCCCTAATGGATGGCTCCTCACACTGACACCAACAATGAGGCACCATTTGTTCCTCTGACACCAACAATGGGGAACTAATCCTCTCACTGACACCAAAGATGGAGCATTTTTCCTTCCACTGATATAAACCATTGGGCACTATACCTCCCACTGACATCAACAATGAGGCACTATTCCTCAAGCTAATACCAATGATGAGGCACCATTCCGGGTCCTACTGATCACATTTTTTTTACTCCCACTGACCACCAAGTCCAAGACATTGTTTACTCCCTCTGATACTGGGGTATTTTCTATCATCGCTGGTCACAGTTCGGCCCTCCAAAAGTTTGAGGGACAGTAAACTGGCCCTGTGTTTACAAAGTTTGGAGGCCCCTGCTATAGAATGCCAATGAGTCTGCTGGGGCTATTAAAAAATAAAAATTTGCCGCTCTAACACCAGTAAAAAAAGTTGATGAATTTGTGATATTAGCTAAAAAAGATAAAGTCCCATAAGTGATACAGTCCCTAAAGAGTGATACAGTCCAATCCTTGTAAATCACTCCAAAAAATGTGAAAGATTCAATATTCAACATATATCACATACACATCTTGTTAGTGAGAATCATAAAGAAAGGTGAATCACACAGGTGCATCTCCACCATATAATGAAAGATGGCCGATTACCAGACGGAGTGGACACTAGGTTATAAGAGTCATAAACGCAGTATAGTAGAATCTCCTTTAAGGCAGAAGTCATAATCCTTTCTCGTTTATAGCGTAGCAGGAGGCCTCAGCAGCATCCTTCCTTAAGTGTGAAATGGGAACACTCACATGGGAATAGCGGATGGTTCACTGGCATATCATACTGACTTCTACTCTATATATGCTCGTTTTTAACCGAGTAGTTGGTATTTTTTATTTGGGCTTGAGGTGAGCTTTATTTATCCTTAGAGTGGAGTACATCAGGATGTTCTATCGGAAGCGGGTTGCTGTACTGACTCCTGAGGGATTTCCATTCATACATAGGCACATATGCTGCTGTAATGGTAGCCATGTGCTCTGGTGAGTTTTGAATTCAATTGATCTTGGTGGCTGGACATCTGAGCACTTTGAGAAGTATCTTATTGCATATTGGCGTTGCTGCATCAACTGTATTTTTCATCAATTATACACTCCGATTCATTCCCTATCATATTTGGACTTTTGTGCTTTTGCACAATTCTTGCACTATCAGTTTTTATGTTTATTATTGCACATTAATTTTATATACATTGGTGCTACACTATTGTTTTACAAAAAAAAAATAATCCTTCATCAGCACATTTCACTGCAGTCTTCACTTCTCTGCCCCAGCAAGTGGATCATAACTATCTACCTGCTCCTGCAGCCAATCCCCACCTTTCCCAGTACATTTCTGGTCTTCTCCAAAATGGCCATCCCCTGTCTTGAAGACACCTTCAAGCTTAGCATTATCTATATTCTACTGCCACTCAATCTCAGTGGAGGCCAGGATTTTTTTTTTGGGGGGGGGGAGTGGTAAACAACCACCTCCAATCGGCTGGCGGCAAGCCCCTCCCTGCCAGTATTATGTAAGTCGATAGGTTGACAATTACCCCATAGGTTGCGGGTGGGCAGCAGGCAGCGGCTCCTGTGTCCTCTTCTCCTCTTTTGCATCATGGCGGCTTCTGCCTTACATCTTTTCCCTCCTCCTAGGTGTCCAATAGGATTGCCTGTCCTTTCAGCCAATCAGGTGATGGGTCTCAAGACCCGTTTCCTAAATGGCTGGGAGGAGGATCAGTGTGGCAATAGGGAATATTCATTCCCTATTGTCACACAACTGGGTGGGCTCAGAGCGCAGTGCTCTGTGCCCTGAGCCCACCCTTTTTTGAAGCATATTAGAGCCCTCTCGACAGAGTGGCTCGATATCGCAAACCGCCGTCATATGACGGCGGCTGCGATATCCCTCACTGTGAGCGCGCTCACACGCTCACTGTGTTCAGGGGGGGCTGGGCAGGGAGCGGGTAGGGTGGACTCGATCACCGCCGGCTACCCACGATGCCCCCCCCACAGAGAAAGAGCGGAAGTCCGTGTAAGAAAACACGGATCTCCGTTCTGTTAGAGGGGGAAGGGCTGTGATGACAGGCTTCCTGTATATGGAAGCAGTGATCACTCCCTTCCCCCAGCCAGGCCAGCCCACATACAGTTAGAACACGCCCAGGGAACACAGTTAACCCTTAGAGCGCCCCCTCCAGATTAACCCCTTCACTGCCAATGACATTTACACAGTAATCAGTGCATTTTTTTATAGCACTGATCGCTGTATAAATGCCAATGGTCCCAAAAAAGTGTCAAAATGGTCCGACATGTCCGCCGCAATATCGCAGTGCCGCTAAAAATCGCAGATCGCTGCCATTACTAGTAAAAAAGTAAAAAAAATAAAAACCCCAGAAATTAATTCTCATCGTCCGTAAACGCAACAACTTTTGTGCAAACCAATCAATAAACGCCGATTGCAATTTTTTTTTACCAAAAATATGAGTACGAATATAAATCGTCCAAAACCTATAGAAAAAATGTTTTTTTTTTCATATTTTTTCTTTGGATTTGTATTTTAGCAAAAAGTAAGAAATTTGTTTTTTTTTTGCAAAATTGGCGCTCTTCTTTTGTTTATAGCGGCGATCAGAAATGACACAGAGGCGATCATACACCACCAAAAGAAAGCTCTATTTGTGGGGAAAAAAAGGACACACATTTTGTTTGGGTACAACGTCGCACGACCGCGCAATTGTCAGTTAAAGCGACGCAGTGCCGAATCGCAAAAAGTGCTCTGGTCCTAAAGTGGGAAGTCCTTCCGGGGCTGAAGTGCATAAACTGAAACTAGATTTCCACTGCAACTCCTGCCCTAGAGTCCACTTTTTCCTTTCTAGCATAATCATCCAATCAGGAAGACAGAATGATAAGCAGTGGAGGAAGGTCCTGTAGGTAAGTTAAAGGGGCCAGAATGCAGGCTACACCTGTACTCTCAGGAGTTGTTCAGCAAGACCCTGAGTACATGTATATACACACACATAGACGCACACTTATGCATTTTAATTTATTCTATATGGACAGCATGGTGGTGTAGTGGTTAGTACTTTCACCTAGCAGAAAAAAGGTCGTTGGTTCAAATCCCAACAACAACAGTTCTCCCTGTGCCTGCGTGGGTTTCTTCTGGGTACTCCGGTTTCCTACCACACTCCAAAGGCATGCTGGTAGGTAAATTGGATCCTGTCTAAATGGGCCCTAGTATGTGAGTTAGGGACCTTAGATTGTAAGCTCTTTGAGGACAGGGACTGATGTGAGTGTACACTGTATATGTAAATCACTGCGTAAATTGACGGTGCCATATAAGTACCTGAAATATATACCGTATTTGCCGGTGTATAAGACAACTGGGCGTATAAGACGACCCCCCAACATTTCCACTCAAAATATAGAGTTTGTTATATACTCGCCGTATAAGACTACCCCCTCTTCCGCACACTTTCCACACACCAAATAAAACGTAAAAGAACATCAGATTTGATTTCAACATGTTGAAAAAAAAATTGCAATCTGCGTTTATTGATTGGTTTGCGCAAAAGTGGCCGCGTTTACGGATGATGAGAATTCATTTTTGGGGTTTTTATTTTTTTTTATTTTTTACTAATAATGGAGGTGATCTGCGATTTTTAGCGGTACTGCGATATTGCGGCAGACATGTCGGACATTTTTGACACTTTTTTTGGGACCATTGACATTTATACAGCGATCAGTGCTATAAAAATGCACTGATTACTGTGTAAATGTCATTGGCAGTGAAGGGGTTAACCTGCAGGGGGCGCTCTAAGGGTTAACAGTGTTCCCTGGGCGTGTTCTAACTGTGGGGGGAATGCCCTAGCAGGGGAAGGGAAGTGATCACAGCCCTTCCCCCTCTCACAGAACAGAGGTCCGTGTTTACTTACACGGACCTCTGTTCTTTTACTGGGGGGGGGTGGCATCGCGGGTAGCCGGCGGCGATCGAGTCCGCCGGACCCACTCCCTGGCCCTCCCCGAACACAGTGAGAGGGCGGAGTACAGCTGCATATCACTCCGCCGGCGCGGGAGCCTGCGCTAAAGATGGAGCAGCGGCTAATGCGGCTCTATACCTCCGCAGCGGTGGTATAGAGCGGAGCGCACCCGGCGTATAAGACAACCCCCCCACTTGGAGGCATGTTTTTCAGGGGGAAAAAGTCGTCTTATACGCCGGGCAAATACGGGTAAATAAATATTCTAATGGCTAGAATACGCAAATATGTTAGCCAACGCTCCTAAATGCCATACACGTGTAACTGCTAAGGCTAGAGAAATTTTTTGTGCCAACGTCTGGCATCACAACTTTATGCTCCCATATGCACGATGCCTTAAAACTAATAAAATTATTTCTCCTGTTGTTTTAACTTTTCCTCTGTAACAGTGAAAACGCTGTAATTAATCTAAATATTATAAGAGGAAACAAGCGTTCTAAAGGTGAAGAAAAGGCCACTAACCAGATGTCTCAGACAACAAGCAAATGAGAAAAATTAGAGCACCAATTGGCCACAGTAATGAATGTTTTATTTATAATGAAGTCAGAATACTGTGTGCAATACAGAAGAGAGGAGGAGAAAGTCTCCAGAGCCCTGTGTGATTAGGACATCGCCTGAAATGTCAAAAGATATTAGCATGTGAATTGTGTCCATTCTAATTAGTTGTCAACTTTTCTAAAGGGGTCGGAAGACTTATCCTGAATAATGATTGCCTTAGTTTACCGTAAGTTGCATCAGTTTGTGTTAAAGGGACAGGTTATTTATCGAGGTGCTACAGTATGAAAAGAACTCTTTCCAAAAGAAGAAATGACTTCTGGGTAATTTTTACATGTAAGTAAATGTCCCAGCCAATGGATGTTTAAGAAGAATTCCAGGTAGGGCAATTTTTACATAGTTACATTAGTACAGCTTGGACCAAATTATGTATGTGATATACCTGTGGGATCCCAGTGGAGGCTGGAAATGATTTGTCAGCAGAAGAACTGGCACTTTTGTCAATACCCAGCATGGTCACACTGTGCATGTTCCTGGGCGCATTGGTGCATGTGTGTGAGCGGTGGCACGCACAGGGCACAGTAAGTTATGGTGCCTATTGGCCTTTAAAAGGACAGCAGCCCTTCTCACTGGTTGCTGGATGATCGTCAGCCTCCTCTGTGTTCCTGTGTATGCTGTTATTGGATTTCCTGTTACCGACCCAGCTTGCCTTTAACCACTTGCCGACGGCTGATCGGCATTTGACGGCGACAAAGTGGCGCTGTAACGCGAATCGCCGTCATACGACGGCGGCCGCGAACTCGCGCCGTGTGCGCGCGCGCGCCCCCTAGGCGCGGGCGCTGCAACGGCATTTGTTACAGGGGCTTTCAATCTACAGGGCCAGGCCAATGATTTTTGGCCTGGCCCTGTAGATCGCCCTGCCAATGACATTATTCCCCTGCCTCTGTAAATGTAAACAGAGGCAGGGGAAGTTCCTTCCTCTTCCTCCCTGAAGTCCTTTTCGACATCAGAGAGGAAGAAGAAGCATCTAGAAACGTGAGTGCACCAACACTACACTAACACCAGGTCACATAGGCACATTTAACCCCTTGATCGGCCCCTGATCGCCCCCCAGTTAAC
>BLSH010109271.1:1502718-1523687 GCA_018402905.1 Glandirana rugosa
ACTATACCAAAGGGACCACCTCACGTCTCGCGGGGACTTACACTACTGTCCTCCACTACGTGGGTTTCTTCGTACCCAACGGTCGACACCATCGGACCTCTCGACCCTACTTCAGCTGGACTACACCCGTCCTGTCTCGTCCTAGGTGACGTCCCGTCCATAGAGGGTCTTCACCGTCCACTTAGAACTTTCGTCCCGTTCTGTCCTTCGTCTCGGTCCGGTTCTCAGTACGTGTCTTCCAGTCAATCCTCTTCTCCGTCCAACATCCTAGTCCTTGTTCGGCCCCAGTATGTGTCCATTAATCCGTCTCAGTCATCTGCTACTGCATTGCATGACCGCGCAATTACCATTTGAAGCGGTGAAGTGCCAAATTGCAAAAAGGGCTCCGGTCCTAAAGCTGGAAATCCTTCCGGGGCTGAAGTGGTTAACCTGTCTCCACTCCTGGCTCTGACCCCTAGCTTGTTCTACTGACTCTGCCTAATTACCTGTGTATGACCCCGGCTTGTTCCTGATCCTACAACCTGCCTCTTCTCCTAACTGACCTTCTGTGCATGACTCTTGGCCTGGCTCTGCTTCCTGTCTTGCCCTGCTTTCAAGATTCACCTGCCACTTCTGGGAGATACCTGCCCTGCAGTGGATCCTGCTCTGTCCTGCCCACATCAGGTCGACTTCATCCCAGCTCTCCAGGCTACCACAGCTGGCAACCCATGCTTCTTTGGGTGCATCACCTCCTGTCATCACATTCAGGGGCGCTCTGCACTCCACCAGGGAAACCATATCAGCAACTCAACCTCAGTCTAGGTATGTGACACTTCTACTATGCTGATCTCCATTAGCTTTTTGGTCCCATACTGAGTGGCTGCCCTGCTGTATTTGTGAACACAGGAGGTCTGCCATTAGGAACAGGCACCATTCAGAAATCGCTTTGCCTTTTCTCAATTAATAAAAATAATTTTCTTATTGGACAAGGTGGTGATCATGATGTCCATGGCCCTGCCTCTCTAGACTGTCCAATCAGAGAATGACCTCCTGTGTTCACAGTGCAGCAGAGAATGGAGTAACGGTGCCTACTACAGTGATTTTCACCTTCCAGAGGGACCCCACAGGTATGATATAGCTGTATCAGTTTTACTATACAGTTATGTTCATAAGTTTACATAGTTAGTCAGGTTGAAAAAAGGCACAAGTCCATCTAGTTTAACTAAAAAAAAAAAAAAAAAAAATAGAAAAAATTATACATAATCATACAATCCCTTATACAATCCTTCACCCACAGTTGATCCAGAGGAAGGCAAAAAACCCCAGCAAAGCGTGATCCAATTTGCTATAGCAGGGGAAATAATGCCTTCCTGATCCCCCGAGAGGCAATCAGATTCACCCTGGATCAACTTTACCTCAAAATGTTGGTACCCAGTTATATTATTTACATCAAGGAAAGAATCCAGACCTTTTTTAAAGCAATCTACTGTGCTGGCCAAAACCACCTCTGGAGGGAGTCTATTCCACATTTTCACAGCTCTTACTGTGAAGAAACCTTTCCGTATTTGGAGATGAAATCTTTTTTCCTCTAGATGTAAAGAGTGCCCCCTTGTCCTCTGTGATGACCTTAAAGTAAATAACTCAACACCAAGTTCACTATGTGGACCACTTATATACTTGTACATGTTGATCATATCCCCCCTTAATCCCCTCTTCTCAAGAGAGAATAAATTCAGTTCCTCCAATCTTTCCTCATAGCTGAGCTCCTCCATGCCTCTTATTAATTTGGTTGCCCTTCTCTGCACTTTCTCCGGTTCCCCGATATCCTTTTAGAGAACTGGTGCCCAAAACTGAACTGCATATTCCAGATGAGGTCTTACTAATGATTTATACAGGGGGGCAAAATAATGTCTCTATCTCTGGAGTCCATACCTCTCTTAATACAAGAAAGGATTTTGCTTGCTTTGGAAACTGCAGCTTGGCATTACATTCCATTATTACGCTTATAATCTACCAAAACCCCCAGATCCTTCTCCACTATGGATTCCCCCAGTTGTACTCCCCCTAGTATGTATGATGCATGCATATTCTTAGCCCCCAAGTGCATAACTTTACATTTATCAACATTAAACCTCATCTGCCACACAGTCGCCCAATTAGACAGTGCATTGAGGTCGGCTTGTAAGTTGGAGACATCCTGCAAGGAAGTTATTCCACTGCATAGCTTGGTGTCATCTGCAAACACTGAAATGGTACTTTTAATCCCAGACCCAATATCATTTATAAATATATTGAAAAGTAAGGGTCCCAACACTGAACCTTGGGGTACACCACTGATAACCTTAGACCATTTAGAGTAAGAATCATGAACCACTACTCTCTGAATTCGGTCTTTTAGCCAGTTTTCTATTCATATACAAACTGATCTTTCCAAGTCTGTAGACTTTACCTTACACATTAGCCGTGTGTGGGAAGCAGTGTCAAACCCTGGCAGAATTTATGATTTCTTGGCCATTTTTCAGAAAATATGAATGATAACACAAAAACATTTCATTCACTCATGTTTAGTGTTTGGCTGAAGCCATTTATTATCAATCAACTGTGTTTACTCTTTTTAAATCATAATGGCAACAGAAACGACCCAAATGACCCTGATCAAAAGTTTACATACCCCTGTTCTTAATACCGTGTATTGCCCCCTTTCACATCAAAGACAGCTTGAAGTCTTTTGTGGTATTTGTGGATGAGGCTCTTTATCTTCTCAGATGGTAAAGCTGCCCATTCCTCTTGGGAAAAAGCCTCCAGTTCCTGGAAATTCTTGGGCTGTCTTGCATGAACTGCATGTTTGGGATCTCCCCAGAGTGGCTCAATGATATTAAGGTCAGGAGACTGAGATGGCCACTCCAGAACCTTCACTTTATTCTGCTGTAGCCAATTACAGGTCGACTTGGGCTCGTGTTGTGGATCATTGTCATGTTGGAATGTCCAAGTACATCCCATGTGCAGCTTCCTGACTGATGAATGCAAATGTTCCTCCAGTATTTTTTGATAACATACTGCATCCATCTTACCATCAATTTTGATCAAATTTCCTGTGACTTTATAGCTCACACATCCCCAAAACACCAGCGATCCACCTCCGTGTTTCACAGACCTTGTTGACTCATCTCCAAATGTAACGTTTATGGTTAAGGCCAAAAAGCTCAATTTTGCTCTCATCACTCCAAATGACTTAGTGCCAGAAGGTTTGAGGCTTGTCTCTTTGCTGTTTGGCGTATTGTAAGTGGGATACTTTGTGGCATTTGCGTAGTAATGGCTTTCTTCTGGCGACTCGACCATGCAGCACATCTTTCTTCAAGTGCCTCCTTATTGTGCATCCTGAAACAGCCACACCACATGTTTTCAGAGAGTCCTGTATTTCACCTGAAGTTATTTGTGGGTTTTTCTTTGCATCCCAAACTATTTTCCTGGCAGTTGTGGCTGAAATTTTAGTTGAACGACCTGACCGTGGTTTGGTTTCAACAGAACCCCTCATTTTCCACTTCTTGATTAAAATTTGAACACTGCTGATTGGCATTCTCAATTCCTTGGATATCTTTTTATATCCCTTTCCTGTTTTATACAGTTCATCAACCTTTTCCCAAAGATCCTTTGACAATTCTTTTGCTTTACCCATGACTCAGAATCCAGAAACGTTGGTGCAGCATTGGATGAAAGATGCAAGGGTCTGTCAGGAGTCCAGAAACTCATTGGCCTTTTATACACACACACTAATTACAAGCAAACAGATCACAGGTGAGGATGGTTACCTTTAAAGTTGTGGTTAACCCACATTTATGACACACTGCCAGCCCCTCCACTATAGTAAGGCAGAGCACACTGTGTATATATTTTGTAAAAACGAGTGTTGTAAATAGCCATTTAAATCCCTTTGTGTCAAATTGTGTGCATGTTATCAGGCCAAAATGACCAGGGTATGTAAACTTATGACCAGGGTCATTTGGGTAGTTTCTGTTGTCATTATGATATAAAAAGAGTAAACACAGTTGATTGATAATAAATGGCTTCAGCCAAACACTAACCATGAGTGAAAGAAAAGTTTTTGTGTTATCATTCATATTCTCTGAAAAATGGCCAAGAAATCATAAATTCTGCCAGGGTATGTAAACTTATGAGCACAACTGTATATGAAAATATCCATGCCTGGAATTCTTCTTTACCTTTTGTTCACATCTATGCGGCTGAAGCATTCTTTCCATCACATTTTGCGATGTGTTTTGTGTTTTCAAACCCAAGTTTTTTATGCTTTTTTTGCGTGCAGTTTTCATGCGTTTTTCTCTTTAGAAAACAGTGAATAGATGGTTGTTAAGGAGCGGGCTGGGAATCTGGCTGCTGTATCCTTCACAACTGATGAGTCAGAGGGGTTCCCTGCTGACAACTGAATGTAAAAACAAAAGTTTTGATAAATAAATTGGGGGAAAAAACAGCCTGGGGTCTCCCCCCAATCCTTACCAGGCTCTCTGGGTCTAGTATGGGTTTTGAAGGGAATCCCATGCCAATTTTTTTTTTTAAAATGCCCCACCCCCCAAATCCATACCAGACTCTTATCCGAGCATGCAGCCTAGCGGGTCAGGACAGGAGGGAACAAGCGAGCACACTCATACGTGTGAACTTAGGGTTGAATCAGAATTGGTGGGGTGTAGCCAAAAGAGTATCTTGATTTTATTTTACATATGAATAGCTAAGAACAGAATAACTGAAATAATATTACAAGGATTTTTCTTTATATTAAAATGGCAGTTCGCAAATACACAGGCTAACTGCAATTAGTGAGATATTTGCTGTCATTTTTGTGCAGTAAAATGATGCAGCTGAGTACAATAACAATTTCTCCACTTTGATTTCAGGTTCAACAATGCAGAAAATTCTGTTTAAATTTTTTTAAAGCCCATCTCTGGGTACAACCTGAAGACCCCATATCTTTACCTTTAACCACTTCAGCCCCGGAAGGATTTTCCCCTTCCTGACCAGAGCACTTTTTGCGATTCGGCATTGCGTCGCTTTAACTGACAATTGCGCGACATGCGACATTGTACCCAAACGAAACCGGCATCCTTTTTCCCCCACAATTAGAGCTTTCTTTTGGTGGCATTTGATCCCCTCTGCGTCATTTCTGATCACCGCTATAAACAAAGATTGACAATTTTGCAAAAAAAACCTATATTTCTTGCTTTTTGCTAAAATACAAATCCAAAAAAAATAAATAAAAAAAAATGAATTTATTCATTAGTTTTGGCCGATTTATATTCTTCTTTATATTTTTGGTACAAAAAAATCACAATCTGTGTTTATTGATTTGGTTTGCGCAAAAGTTGCCACGTTTACAAACAATGAGAATTCATTTATGGGGTCTTTATTATTTTTTTTTTATTTTTTGCTAGTAATGGCGGCGATCTGCGATTTTTATCAGGACTGTGACATTGCGGTGGACACGTCGGACATTTTTGACACTTTTTTTGGAACCAATGACATTTATTCAGCGATCAGATTTACTGTATAAATGTCACTGGCAGGATGGGGTTAACCTGCAGGAGCAATGAAAGGATTAATTGTGTTCCCTGTGTGTGTTATAACCATGTGGGGGCTGGGATGGGCTGGCAGAGGCATGAGAGATCTAACTGATCCCGAATACAGGGATCAGTAGATCTCTGTCATCCCGCCTGTCAGAATGGGGGACCGTCGCATTTATATCGGCGGTTCACCGTTCTTCCTCTCTCACAGGCGATTGCGGGCGACCCGCGCTCGCCTCCAAATCACACATGAGCTGATCGCTGTTTATAAACGGCAATTTGCAA
The DNA here is from genome assembly GCA_018402905.1 of Glandirana rugosa. Lineage (NCBI taxonomy): Eukaryota > Metazoa > Chordata > Amphibia > Anura > Ranidae > Glandirana > Glandirana rugosa. Next base: position 1,508,553 of record BLSH010109271.1, read on the forward strand.
TAACGAGCCACACTGCCGCAGTAAATACCCGGCGGGCGGTCGTTAGTGGTTAATAAACAGGGAATGGATGGTTGTTAAGTAGCAGGCTGGGAATCTGGCTGCTGTATCCTTCACAACTGATGAGTCAGAGGGGGTTTCCCACTGACAACTGAATGTAAAAACAAAAATTGCCGGTGATAAAAAAATGGGGAAAAAACTTTCTCCCCCCAATCCATACCAGGCTCTTTGGGTCTAGTATGGGTTTTGAGGGGAATCCCCTGCCATTTTTTTTTTTTAAATGGATCAGGTAAGAAAAAGGGGGTCTCGGGGGAGCTGCAGCACATTCTATGCATTAAGGTGGAAAACCTTAAGCTTTTACAAACCACTTTAATGCTGTATATGGTTGTGGTGAAGGCAAGGGGGCTTACATGTTGTATTCCAGTGTTATACACTTTGAGTTGCCCTTTCAGTGGACCTGATTTCAAAAAGTTATAGTGAAATATTTACATTTTGTCTTAAAGCGGAACTTCAGTCATTTTTTTCATTTTTCCATCTATTAAATCCTCTGCCCTTGTTGTTTTAACTTTGGATAGTAAAACATTTTTTCTCTGCCAGTAAGTACCTTATACAGCGCACTTCTTGGCTGGAAAAATGCCTCAGCGTTTGACATCATGCACAGCTCTCTCGCTCTTGTGAGAGTTTGCAAGGAAGGGAGGGGGGGTGAGTCATAAGAGGGCCAATGAGAGCTGCAGAGCTGGAGGTGTGCCTCTATGTGTCTGTGTAAATCCAGGAAGTGAACAGGCAGCAGCTTCAGCTGCCCACAGTTAAAATGATTGCAGCCAGACTTAGTGGAGGGAGATTTCTGAAGCATTATTTGGCAAGTACAGAAACACAGTATACATAAAATAATATGCAAAGTGGTTGGAGGGAAGCTTCAGAATGGCAAAGATGTTGTTATTACAAATTATGTGAACAGACTGCAGTTCCTCTTTAACCATTTCACCCCTGGAAGGATTTCCCACTGTAGGACCAGAGCACTTTTTGTGATTTGGCACTGCGTCACATTAACTGACAATTGCGCGGTCGTGCGACGTTGTACCCAAACAAAATTTGCGTCTTTTTTTCCCCACAAACAGAGCTTTCTTTTGGTGGTATTTGGTCCCCTCTGTGTCATTTTTGATCACTGCTATAAACAAAAAAAAAGCATCAATTTTGCAAAAAAAAAACAATATTTCTCACTTTTTCATAAAATACAAATCCAAAAAAATATATAAAAAAACTAATTTATAGGTTGCACACATCAATGGTGTCACTATAATACTCTGTTGTGTTATTATACGTTTATAATGTCTCTACCTGCCCGATACATGATCCTATACAACGGTGCAATTTCATTTTTCTGTATCATTTATGTTATTATATACCTCTAATAAAGCTTTTATTGGAAAAAAAAACCAAACAAATTTATTCATCAGTTTTGGCCGATTTATATTCTTCCTCGTGTTTTTGGTAAAAAAACAAAAATCGTAATCGGCATTTATTGATTGGTTTGCGCAAAAGTTGCTGCATTTACAAACCATGAGAATTAATTTCTGGCGTTTTTTCATTTTTTTTTCTTTTTACTGGTAATGGCAGCGATCTGCGATTTTTATCAGGACTTTGATATTGGGGCGGATGTGTCAGGCATTTTTGACATTTTTTTGGGACCAATGCCATTTATACAGCGATCAGAAATGTAAATATCCACGGATTACTGTATAAATGTCACTGGAAGGGAAGGGGTTAACCTGCAGGGGGTAGTGAAGGGGTTAACTGTGTTCCCTAGGCGTCTTCTAACTGTGAGGGGGCTGGGCTGTCAGGGGAACCAGAGATCTAACTGATCCCAGTGACAAGGATCGGTAGATCTCTTACATGCCGCCTGACCGAACAGGGAACCGCCCTGTTTACTTCGGCGGTTCCCCGCTCTTTCCCTCTGGCAGGTCACCGCGACTCACTGGCAGACATCGGGTCCGCCCAAGCCATGGGCACACTCCTGCAGAATGCAGTGGGCACAAGAACGTGCCGGCGGCGGTGCACTCTCGCCCCCTAGCTGCACGGCGTTTCACAGAATACAACTACACTGCGGCAGTTAATATACAGTACACGGTCGGAAAGTGGTTAAATTCGTCATAAAAAACAGCAGTGCACTTCCTCTGTCTACACTTTTGAGAATGTTAGATGCCTGAATCCTCTGCTGGGTGCTGTGGTTCCATCTGCCAGCGCCTACATTACTACTATCCAGTAGTGGAAGACAAATTGTAATCATAGTTAATAGGCAATAGACAATAATTAAAAGTTGAAAACGTTGTCATACATAAAAGACGTGGCCGGGTGTAGAGCCACATCCAAAGTCCATAGCTCCCAACTGTCCCGGATTTCGAGGGACTGCCCCTGATTCGCAATAAAATCCCTCTGTCCCTCTTTCCTCCTCATTTGCGGCTCATTTTGGTCTGATCTATATAGTTGTTTATAAAATACACTTTTTATCTTTCATAAAAGTGTTTCCCAGTACTAAAAAATTCTAAATTGCTGCATTTATATACTGTATTTCAAAAGCCAGTATAAAGGAATAGTAGTGGTAAAAAAAATATCAAACACTTGTGGGTTTAACTAATATATTTTTTTGCATAATTCTGCTTTAAGGGGGCGTGGCAGGGGGTGTGTCCTCTGCCTACATACTTTTGATAGTAGGTATCCCTCGTTCCCATCTCAGAAAGTTTGGAGGTATGAAAGTCAAGCACACTGAAATATCACATAAATCCGGGGTACCAACTATGCCAGCTGAAGAATGAATAGCAGGGTGTGCGGGGTCTGAAGGAGTCCCAAGTAACTGCCGTGGTGTCAGCCCACATGGCCATACAACTCACAGTGGACATCTGGGCTTCTGGATCAGCTGGGCAGGGAATTGCATGTCACAGCATACACTGATGTTCTTGCAAGTGTCAGATAAAATGCCTGGGGCCCTTTATTCCTATCGAAGGTCCATTTATTATGGTCCCACAGTGGGGCCCTTTCACAAGTTCTGCAGCGGGGTCCCCTTTCTGCCATCTTCGGGCCTCCCCATGGGGGTGAAATTCCAGGGCCCGGTCACAATTGCAACCTTTGCAATCCTGATTTCCCTCACTGGTGTCAGTAGTTTTTCATTTTTATTTTAATTTTATTATTTTTTTACCATTTCATTTTATTTATTTTACAATTTTATTTTTACAATGTTTTACAATTTTTTTAGAAGCTCCGTTGGGGGGCTTTGATGAGATATCAGGGGTCTCAGCTCTCAATTTCCATCTGTGTAGCCTCAGCTGCACAAAATGAATGGACAGGAATAATTGTGCACCGAGCCTCTCATTCATTCAGAAACTGAAGTATAGTAAAAACAGTTTACTATGCTTCAGTTATGAATGAACCAATTGGTACCAATCACTGACTCTGTCCATTCAGAGAAGGAAGGAGCCGGTAAATGACAAATTTATCGACCCGTTCCCATCTCTCCATCATGACACATCTCTTACAGCAGCTGGCAGGAGAGAGGAGGGGGTAAGACAGCAGCTCTGTGGGGGGGACCAAGGAAGCAAACAGGGACCCTGGGAACAGCAGAAAACAAGTAAACTGGATAGAGGAAAATGGAGGAGATTGGGTCCTCTAAATGCCACCCCCGCCATCCCTCCTATTCAGGTGTACAAGGGAGGCACAGGGGCCCCCTGGATCATGAGACCTGGTTGCAATTGCAACCCCTATTGTTATGCCCCTGGTCACCAGGGTAAGAATCAGCAGTCCTGTGTGGCGTAAGTGACAGTTTATATCTCTGGCTTACAACAGTCTATGTTATTGCATGTAGACACATGCATATCCTTGTGGAAGTCTGTTTCTGTTGGACTGATAAGAATTCCTTAACTCATTTTGCAGGCTGCTTCTTTAATTTTTTTTTTTTTTTCACTGCCTCTGACTGCCAATCTCACCAGATTTGAAGTGAGATTTGGGGATGTTCCCATGCTTCAATGTTCTCTTTCCTGGAAAGAAAATTGTACCTGTGGACCTGCAGACATGGACCCCCCTGCTTCTGTTTCATCTATTCTGCAGATTTGTGCTTCCTCTACCTCTCCTTCTACATTAACCACTCCCCCCCCCCCCCGCCTGACCAGGCCATTTTTTGCAATACGGCATTGCGTCGCTTTAACTGACAATTGCGCGGTCATGCGACACTGTACCCAAATAAAATGTATGTCCTTTTTTTCTCACAAATAGAACTTTCTTTTGGTGGTATTTTGATCACCTCTGCATTTTTTATTTTTTGCCCTATCAAAAAAAAAAGACCTGCAATTTTGAAAAAAATAAAAATATTTTTTACTTTCTGCTATAAAGCATATCCAATACAAATTAAAAGAAAAACCAAAAACTATTTTCTTCATCAATTTAGGCCAATATGTATTCTGCTACATATTTTTGTAAGAAAAGAAAGAAAAGAAATCCCAATAAGCGTATATAGATTGGTTTGCGCAAAAGTTATAGCGTCTACAAACTATGGGATATTTTAATATTTTATTTTTTAATAGTAATGGTGGCGATCAGTGACTTATAGCAATCAAAGGGTTAACTGTGTGCCTAGTCAGTATTTTACTATAATGTGTGAGGTGCTTTTACTAGGGGAAGAGATGGAATTTATTCCATCCCTTTCCTCCTGTTGGAATGGTGATCTGCCCTGTTTACTTAGGCAGATTGCCATTCTGCCTGTCTGCCTAATGATCGGTGGGTGCCAGAGGACATCAGGTACCGCACACCCGCCGATTGGCTTCTGCATAAGCACAGCGGAAGTGAGCTTCCGGCAGCTCACATGCGCGCTCCCTACTCACAAGAGTCGGCTCACATAATCCGGTGCACAGGTGCCGCCCTGTAGCAGTAAAACTGCTATAGGGCAGACCTTAAGTGGTTAAAGCTTCATTTTTTTAAAATGAAAATAACAAACATGTTATACTCACCTGCTCTGTGCAATGGTTTTGCAGCACCAATCCTCTTCTTCTGGGGTCTCCCGCCACCGCTCCAGGCTCCTCCTCTTCGGCCATTGCCCCTCTGCATGGGGGCACCTGCACAGCATTTGATTGACAGCAGAGGGAGCCAATGGCTCCCACTGCTATCAATCTGCCCAGGGAGGAGGGAGACAGCGGAGAGAGATTGGGCTGATCAGATTTGGCTCGGGGGGGGGGGGAGGGTTGGGGAGATTCTGCAACACAGAAGGTTTTTCACTTTAATGCATTCAATGCATCAAAGCGGAATTCCGCCCACAATTGGAACTTCCGCTTATCAGATTCCTCCCCCCCCCTCCGGTGCCACGTTTGGCACCTTTTGGGGGGGGAGCAGATGCCTTTCCTTAAACAACTTCCGGGAGACTGAACCACGGTAAATTACGTCAGCAGCACGGCTCCCTCCTCCTTCCCCCACCGCCGGGCCAGTAGCAGAGAGCAGCGGTGTCTCATGCATGCACAGTAGGTGCAGTAGGGGCCCGGTGTGAAGCCGTAATGCTTCACTGCCGGGTTCCTTTACCCGCAATGGTGACAACAGTATGTGTAGCTGCTGGCTTTTTTTGCAGGGGTGAGCGGACCTCCGCTTTAACATAGCTCCCAACTGTCCCTGATTTGAAGCAATGTCCCTGATTTGGCGCAAAATGCCCCTCTGTCCCTCTTTCCTCCTCATTTGTCCCTCATTTTGGTCTGATCTGTATAGTTGTATATAAAATGCAATTTTTATCTTTCATAAAGTGTTTCCCTGTACTAAACCTTTCATCCAAACTCTAAATTGCTGCATTTGTAAATTTTAAAAGCCAACATAAAGGAATAGTAATGGTAAAAAAAGCCATTGTAGATTTAATTAACCCTTTTTTTTGGTTAATTCTTCTTTAAGGGGGTGTGGCAGGGGGCATGTCCTATGCCTACATACGTTTGCTAGCAGGTGTCCCTCATTCCCATCTCAAAATGTTGGGAGGTATCCTTTAAGATGGCAGACCTTAAGGCTTTGGAACCTCTCCACCCCACCAGTCATCAGTTGGCAGCTCTGGCATGAAGAAATGAAGTTCCGATTTTACCAAAAATAACTGGACCCACACAGAGACACAGCACAGAACAAAGGTGTAGAAAGTCTTTGTGCAGATAAACTGCAAGAAGCCTACAAAAAATACTAGTTATTTGCCCTCTGCTTGAAATTTTATGGGAACAGCTTCTACAGCACAACTTCTCTGTAATATAACTTCCGACTCTCCCACTTTTGGTACCAAATCTCCCTTTCCTCTTTCGCCAGCCTTCTTTTTGGTCTGATGTAAAGATTTCTATAAACATGCTAACAGAAGTGTTATACCGCACTAAGCATTTTATCCATCCTCTGAATTGTGTCATTAGCATTACCTTTAACACTACCAGGCAGTGGCGGCCCGTCCATCAGGATGCACAGGCTCCGCCCCCTCTCTCCTGTCACCCCCTCTGTCATGGATAGATTCATGCATAGCATGAATCTATCCATGGCCGCCCGTGACCACCCCCCCCATTCATGCGGCTGGCGCCTTTGTAGCGCCGGCCGCATGAATTACCACGGCGGGTAGTGTCCTTGAAGCATCTCATTAGAGCCGTAGGCCAGCCTGCTACTAGATGGGATAAGTACGGGACTTTGTCCCGACTTCGGGGGGGGGTGTCTGCAATGTACCCCACCTGTGATATTGGCTGCAATGTACCCCCTCCTGTGATACTGGCTGCAATTTACCCCCACCTGTGATACCTGCTGCAATGTACCCCACCTGTGATGTTGGCTGCAATGTACCCCACCTGTGATACTGGCTGCAATTTACCCCACCTGTGATATTGGCTGCAATGTACCCCACCTGTGATATTGGCTGCAATGTTCCCCATCTGTAAAATTGGCTGCAATGTACCCCACCTGTGATACCCTACCTGTGATACCGGCTGCAATATACCCTACTTGTGATACTGGCTGCAATTTACCCCACCTGTGATATTGGCTGCAATGTACCCCACCTGTGATACTGGCTGCAATTGACCCCACCTGTGATACTGGCTGCGATTGACCCCACCTGTGATACTGGCTGCAATTGACCCCACTTTTGATAATGGCTGCAATGTACCCCACCTGTGATATTGGTTGCAATTTACCCCCACCTGTGATACTGGCTGCAATTTACCCCCACCTGTGATACTGACTGCAATTTACCCCATCTGTGATACTGGCTGCAATTTACCCCCACCTGTATTGTTGGCTGCAATTTACCCCACCTGTGTCATTGGCTGCAATTTACCCCACCTGTGTTATTGGCTGCAATTTAGCCCACCTGTGTTATTGGCTGCAATGTACCCCACCTGTGATACTGGCTGCTATATACCCCTACCTGTGATGTTGGGGCTGTATACTGTGTCCTGTGATACTGGCTGTTATATACCCCACCTGTGATGCTGAGCTGTATACTGTGTCCTGTGATACTGAGCTGTATAATGTGTCCTGTGATGCCGAGTTGTATACTCCTAACACAATATGTGGAATACCTGGGATGGAGTAGGTGGATTCTATAAGGGGTGGGGCTTATGAGAAGTAGTAAGGGTCAAGAAGGAAGGGCAGGGCCTGGTGCCCTCCATCCTAAAACTTCCCCATCTGCCACTGCTACCAGGACTTCTTGTATTATTTGGGGAACTGCAAACTTGGAACCTTGCTTCTATAATTATCTGGCCTTGGTTTTTGCCAGGTTATTGCTCTGCTTTACATTGCGGTTGCCTGTCATTTCCTGGATGTCATCCAACCACATGCTCTTCTTCTCCTTTACCACTCTTTATCTTGCTATTGTAGCCATGTGCTCCCTTGAGAGTGGCTGGTAGTAGTGGTTCACCTTATAACTGCCCTCAATCACACCATATATCACACATCCGCAGGCACTGAATAGGCCAGCTCTTGTTTTTGTTGTTTTATTTAAGGGAAATAACTTGGATGGGGCTAAGGGAGGGATGCCCCAAAGGATTATGATACACAAACTCCATATACAGTCCTGTATATGCGCACTTGCACTGCAGACTCTCCCTCTACAGACTGTTACTCCTCACAACTCTCCAGCACTTGCTGACCGTTTCTCTCCTACAGTTCTTTCTGTACACAGAACTTGCAGCTTTACACTTCTTTGCTTTTCTCCAGCTCAGAACTTAGTTTCCAGCCTGAAAGGAAATTTATCAGGCTTTTTTACACCTTTCTCTTCACCGCGGCTAGCACATGGTGAGGCCTACTCTGCACCAGCAGGACCTCAGGAACACCCATCAAAGGCCAGGGATCACTGGCCCCTGAATGTGTAGCCAAGTACTTAAATGCTAGCCGGGCCTTTGACGGACTACAACTCCCAGTCCATCAACTTCCAGGTCCCATCAACCTGCTTTCTGGTAGTGACTCTCCTTTCCCTTGACTGGCTCCCAAGGCTCCCACAGACCGTCCACTATTCCTCTCGGAGCCTGCTCCAGCACTTTCTCCTCCAGTCCCAGGGACGTCGCTCACCGCACCGGTGGATCACATTAAAGTCTCTCTCCTCCTATAGCACCTCTGCTGTTCTCCTGTTCCCTGTGCACCTCCAGGAATCACTTTCCTTCCTGGCTGCACCCGAACCCTCAGGCCCCAAGGTCACAGTCCCCAGACTGGGGGCAGCCTCCCGGGTAGGGGCCTGCTCCACAGTACCTCTGCTAGATTTCCAGACTTCCACCCAACACCAGTCCTCCCAGATTGGGCTGACTCAGAGTATATGAGGAGGCCTGCCCCCTGCCAATGCTGCTTGGGTATTGGCCAGGGCTCCCCAGAATACTCCAGATAGCTCCTGCTATCTCCCAGTCTCTCTAACCAGGAACCTTCCCCAGGTTTCTAAAAAGAAGTAAGAGGTTCTGGTGACCTCATCTGTTAACCCAATAGTTGTAACTCCCACTGTCTTATCTCAATTCCCCTGATTCCAAGAGTCAGCCCCCCCCCCCAGTATGTGTGCCCTCTGGAATGCCCGCTCTGTCTCCAACAAACTTGCCTCCGTCAATGACCTTTTCATTTCCAACTTCCTCAATTTCCTTGCTATTACCGAAACCTGGCTCCAGGAATCCAACACTGCCTCTCCAGATGCCCTCTGCCATGGTGGCCTCCTCTGGACTTACTCACCCAGATCCAGTGGACGAAAAGGAGGCTGAGTTGGACTTTTCCTCTTCCCAAAAAGCACCTTCCAGGTTCTTCCTATACCTCCCTCTCTTTCCCTCTGTTTTTTGAAGTACACTGCATTTGATTATTTTCTCCAGTTTGTTTGAGGGTTGCAGTCATTTACCGACCCCCCCGGCCCTGTGTCACGCTTTCTTGATGACTTCTCTGCATGGCTACCCTACTTCCTCTCCTCTGAAGTACCTGCCATCACCCTGTGAGAGTTTAACATTCCAGTCAATGCTAACACCTCAGACACTTCCCAACTATTCAATTTAACCTCCTCCTTCAACCTAACACAATGAACACAAACCACTACTCACTCCAATGGCAACACTCTTGACCTTGTATGCTCCCACCTCTGCACACCCTGCAACTTCTCTAACACCCCCTTTCCTCTCTCTGATCACAACCTCATCAGTTTCACACTCTCCCTGACTCCTACCTCCCATGCCGTCAACCTGCAAACAGTTACCCGCAGGAACCTTTGCCAACTCAACCCCTCCCTTTTTCATTCTGCTACTGACTGCCTTTATGATGAAATAACACCCCTGTCCTGCCCAGACCTGGCCACTTCTGTTTACAACCACATATTGTCATCCTCCCTGGACACACTTGCCCCCATCTCTACACGCAGAACCAGGCCTCGTCTGCTACAACCCTGGCAAACAGAAGACACCAGAAGTCTCAAGAAATGCAGCCGTGCTCTTGAGCAAGTGTGGCGCAAAACGAAATCCCTACAAGACTTCACCCTCTACAAATCTGCCCTCCTCAAATACAACTCCTGCCTCCACTCCGCTAAGCAAATCTACTACACCACTCTCAACAAATCCCTCTCATCCAAGCCTCATCAACTCCTCTCTACCCTTAATTCCTTACTCCACCCCCCACTGCCTCCACCCACCAACTTGCTCACTTCCCAGGAGATTTCCAATCACTTCAAAAACAAAATTGACTCAATTTGTGATGAGATATCCTGCGTCCAGCTTCCTCCACCAACCAACACACCAAGTCCAACACTCAACACTTTCCTCCTTCAATCCTGTTAGCTCTGAGGAAGTTGTCAAATTCCTTTATACAGCTACCCCCACCACCTGCCCCCTGGACCCTGTCCTCTTGCAACTTCTATGACCACCCTCCTGCTCTGTCCTAAACTCTCTAACCCACATCTTCAACCCCTCCCTCTCTTCCGGCATCTTTCCCTCTCCACTCAAACATGCGCTAGTTACCCCCATACTTAAAAAACACTCACTGGACCCCAACTGTTTGAATAACTTAAGACCCATTTCCCTGCTCCCGTTTACCTCCAAGCTTCTTGAATGCCTTGTCCACAACCGTATGAGTTGCTACTTCACTGACAACAACCTTCTCAATCCCCTACAATCCAGCTTCCGCCCACAACATTCAACTGAAACTGCCCTACTAAAACTCACCAACTAACTACTAACTGCTAAAAAATGGCCAGTACTCCATACTCATACTCTTAGACCTCTCTGCTGCCTTTGACACAGTTGACCACCCACTCCTCCTCAATAAACTCCACTACCTTGGCCTCCATGACTCTGCTCTTTCCTGGTTCTTCTCCTACCTATCTCAGTGCACCTTCAGTGTCACATACAGCAACATTTCCTCCAATCCTCTATTTCTTTCTGTTGGGGTACCCCAAGGCTCTGTCCTTGGGCCCCTCCTATTCTCTCTCTAAACCTCTTCCCTGGGCCAGTTGATAACTTCCCATAGCTTCAATTACCACCTCTATGCTGACGACACCCAGATCTATCTCTCGACTCCTCAACTCTGCACCTCAATTTCCTCACGCATCACAAACTTACTGATTGACATATCGGTATGGATGTCACGCCACTTCCTCAAACTCAATCTTTCTAAAACTGAGCTTGTAATATTTCCTCCTCCCCGGTCCCTTCCTCATGACTTTACCATTGAGATCAACGGCACAACCATTGGTCCTTCCACACATGCCAGGGAGCTGGGTGTAATCCTAGACTCCGACCTCTCTTTCAGCTCCCACATTCAATCACTGGCTAAATCTTGCCGCCTCAACCTCTGCAACAGCTCCAGAATTCGCCCCTTTCTAACGACACCACAAAACAACTTATTCACTCCTTTGTTATTTCCAGCCTTGATTACTGCAACTGCCTCCTCACTGGCCTACCATTGCACAGGCTATCCCCACTTTAGTCTATCATGAATGATGCTGCCAAACTTATACACTTTACTAAACAATCTGCGACTACTGCTTCACTGTGCCAATCGCTTCACTAGCTTCCCCTACCCCACCGTATAAAATTCAAAATACTAACCACAACATACAAGGCCATCCACAACACTGCCCCCAGCTACATCACCAATCTCACCTGCAGATATCACCCCAATCGCCCTCTCCACTCCTCCCAGGACCTCCTGCTCTCTAGCTACCTTGTTACCTCCTCCGATGTTCGCATATAGGACTTCTTCAGAGGCTCTCCCATCCTCTGGAACTCCCTTCCCCAGAATATCCGGTCAGCCCCCACCCTGTCCGCCTTTAGGCGATCCTTGAAAACTCACTTATTCGGGGAAGCCTACCCCTCCTCCACCTAAGAACTATGCTTGAGTCACCCCCCTGCAGCCATTACCTTTTGTATCACCCCCCCCCCCCCTTAGATTGTAAGCTCCAGGAGCAGGGCCCTCCTATTCCTCCTATTCCTTCTGTATTGAACTGTATTGTAATTGTACTGTGTCCCTTCTTTATTATAAAGCACTGCACAAACTGTTGGCTCTATATAAATCCTGTTTAACCACTTCAGCCTCGGAAGGATTTCCCACTTTAGGTCCAGAGCACTTTTTGTGATTTGGCACTGCGTCGATTTAACTGACAATTGTGCGGTTGTGCGACGTTGTACCCAAACAAAATTTGCGTCCTTTTTTTCCCACAAATAGAGCTTTCTTTTGGTGGCATTTGATCCCCTCTGCATCATTTCTGATTGCCGCTATAAACAAAAGAAAAGCGACAATTTTGCAAAAAAAAAAAAAAAAATGTCTTACTTTTTGCTAAAATACAAATCCAAAAAAAAATATAAAAAAAACATTTTTTTCCATCGGTTTTGGCCAATTTATATTCTTTCTCATATTTTTGGTAAAAAAAAATCGCAATCAGCGTTTATTGATTGGTTTGCGCAAAAGTTGCTGCAGATGATGAGAATTCATTTCTGGGATTTTTATTTTATTTAATTTTTTTTTTACTAGTAATGGCGGTGATCTGCGATTTTTAGCAGTACTGCGATATTGCAGCGGACATGTCAGAGCATTTTGACACTTTTTTGGGACCATTGGCATTTATACAGTGATCAGTGCTATAAAAATGCACTGATTACTGTGTAAATGCCATTGGTAGTGAAGGGGTTAACCTGGAAGGGGCGCTCTAAGGGTTAACTATGTTCCCAGGGCGTGTTCTTACTGTGTGTGGGCTGCCCTGGCTGGGGAAAGGGGATGATCACGGCTTCCATATACAGGAAGTCTGTGATCATCGCCCTTCCCTCTCTAACAGAACGGAGATCCGTGTTTACTTACACGGACATCCATTCTTTCACTGCGGGGGGGGGCATCGCAGATAGCCGACGGCGATCGAGTCCGCCCTACCCGCTCCCTGGCCCCCCCGGACACAGTGAGGGTGCGAGCGTGCCTCCGGCAGCGCGCGCATGCTCACAGCACTAGTTATGGCAGCTGCCGTCATATGACAGCGGTTTGCGATAACAAACCACTTTGTCGCCATCAGACTGCGGTCGGTGGTCGGCAAGTGGATAATAATAAAAGTCCACCCAATCCTCCCTGAGCCTCTCCTCCCAGCCCAGATCAAAACATTCAGGCCTGCTTTTACACTCAGGCCTGACTAAATTTTTACCTCACCTAGCAAAACTCTGCTAGAAAATGCACCGGGACGCTACACTATCTTCCACATCTTGCATAGTTCCTCTCCAGTTCAGCTGCTTGTGATTATGACCGAAAAAGTAATTTTTAATTTAAATATTCATACCTCCCAACTTTTTGAGATGGAAATTAAGGACACCTATTAGCAAACGTATGTAGGCATAGGACACACCCCCTGCCACGCCCCCTTAAAGGACAATTATAACGAAAAAATGATTAGTTAATCCCACAAGTGTTTTTTTATCTCTACTATTCCTTTATATTGGCTTTTGGAATTTACAAATGCAGCAATTTAGAAATTGGATGAAAGGTTTAGCATTGGGAAACACTTTTTGATAGATAAAAAGTGCATTTCATATACAACTATAGAGATCAGACCAAAATGGGACAAATGAGGAGGAAAGAGTCGGGACAGAGGGACATTGTTTCCGGATGAGGGACAGTCCCTCCAAATCAGGGACAGTTTGGAGCTATGAATATTTCTTCAAAGAGAATAATGCATTTATTACTAAAAAGCCAGTATGTTTGTCAGCTGGATTAGCTGCTAGCATGGACCAACTTCTTCTTTAGATAGGGTATACACAAGTGGTGTCGGGGGGGGGGGGGCTGGAGCCCTGAGTGGGCCACCAAAAAGCCCCAGGTCTCGGGGTAGTCAAACTCTATTAATAGCCCTGAAAGAGCAGCCCTTAACAGACTGATGCGGCGGCGGTGGCGCCTATGATGGACGCCACTCTGGTTCAATCCCACTAGCACGGGAGGTGTGAAATTCATTGAAGGGCGCTACCGCATTCAGAAGGCGGGGGGTGGGGGAGACACTGCACATGTGCAGAGGGTGCGTGGGGAGATCATCCAACCAATGACCACGCTTGGCACCCCACTCGCAGCGTCACATCTCATCTGTGAAGGCCAGCCTGCCAGGGAGGGGGTGTGGACATTCAGACTCTGTAGGTGTGAAGACTGCAGTGGGCAGTCAAGCAGCAACATCCATGTGTTCACACAATTCACAATTCATGAGAGAAGCTACATGAGTGACCTATTCTCTGCCCATTTTTCCATTTTCCATCTCACTCTCTCATTCCCCTTCTCTGCCTGACATGCTGGGGATTGTAGTTCCTCTGTGTTCTCTGCCCATTTATACAATTCTCTCTCTCTCTCCCTCTCTCTCTGAATTGTTGGTACTTGTAGTTCCTCTGTTATTGCTCTGCTTATTTCTCAGATTCTTTCTTGCTGCCCCCTTCCTCCTCTCTCTCTGACGTGCTGGGAGCTGTAGTTCTGAGTTCCCTGCTCATTTCTCAGATTCTTTCTTACTGCCCCCACCATTAATCCTGCCTGGCATGCCGTTACTCTGTGTTCCTCTGTGTTCTCTGTCCATTTCTCCATTTCCCTCTCTCTCTCGCTCCACCTCTGTCGGATAAGCAGGGGATTGTAGTGCCTCTGTGTTCTCTGTCCATTTATACAATTCTCTCTCTCTCTCTCTCTCTCCCCATCTCTCTCTCTGAATTGCTGGTACTTGGAGTTCCTCTGTTATCTCTCTGCTTATTTCTCAGATCCTTCCTTGCTGCCCCCACCATCAATTCTCCCTGGCATGCTGTTACTTGTAGTTCCTCTGTGTTCTCTGTCCATTTCTACATTTCCCTCTTTCTCTCACCCCCCCCCCCGTGTAACATGCTGGGGATTGCAGTTCCTCTGTTATCACTCTCATTTCTCTGAAATTCCCTCTTGCTGTCCCCCTTCCTCCCCTCTCTTTCTCTATAACATGCTCTCTCTCGCTCTTTCTCTGTCCCCTTCTCTCTACCTCTCTCTCTCTGTCCCCTTCTCTCTCTCCCTCTCTCTCTGTCCCTCTCTCTCCCTCTCTCTCTCCCTCTCTCTCCCTCTCTCTCTCCCTCTCTCTCTCCCCCTCTCTCTGTCCCTTTCTCTCCCTCTCTCTCTCCCCCTCTCTCTGTCCCTTTCTCTGTCCCCTTCTCTCTCCCTCTATCTCTCTGTCCCTTTCTCTCTCCCTTT
>BLSH010109271.1:1582981-1601057 GCA_018402905.1 Glandirana rugosa
GGGAAAGAGAGGGGGAGAGAGAGAGGGGGAGAAAGGGGGTAGTACGGGGGGAGAGATAAAACGAGAGGAGGGAGAGAGAGGGGGAGAAGGAGGGGGGAGCGGGGGGGGCATGATGGGGGAAAGAGGGGGAGAGAGAGAGGGGGAGAGAAAGGGAGATGGGGGAGAGAAAGGGAGAGAGGGGGGAGAGAGAAATAGAGAGGGGGAGCGAGGGGCAAAAGAGGGGGAGAGAAAGGGAGAGGGGGAGAGAGAGGGGGAGAGAAAGGGAGATAGGGGGATAGAGAGGGAGACAGGGGGAGAGAGAGGGGAAGAGAGAGAATGTTAAGTGTAAATAAAAGCTAATTGATGTTCACCCCTGGCCACCCACCTGAACTGGCTCAGTAGTGTAGCATTATACAGTTAAATCAGGCAGTGATGAGGCATTATAATGCCTCCTCGCCGCCTGGAAAATGCCCTCTGAAAAGTGATCTGAATGTGGATCACTCTTCAGTGTGCACAGCTAGCCTGAGAGAGCCCTAAATCATGAATATTAGCTTTTATTTATGAATGGATGCAGAGCAGGAACAGAGCTGTCAAACTGACAGCTCAGTTCTACAGATTACACTAGGAAAAAAACAGCTTTTCCTGGATAGTTATCAGAGGGCTGTGACAGATGTGCTGTCTGCTCCGTTCACACAGTGAATGGCGATCACACAATCTCCTATTGTAATCTGCAGGACTGAGCTGTCAATAGGAAAGTTCAGTCCAGAACGGTGCCATGTCCTGCACTGTTTTCAGACTAAATATTGTGCCATGCAGAGGCAGGAGAGGCTCCCTTCCCAGTTGCACCTAAGATGGTTGTCTCTGCAGGCTCTGTTTTAGCCCGACCCTGTCTGCATTCTTTCCTCAGTGCAGGCTTAAGTTAGTCTAGAATACTTGTTCCATGTTATGACTGTTCTGATCACAGTACAGATCCATAATTATTTATACCATAAAGCACTAGTCTTTTTGTGATATAGGAGAACTGATCCTGGGGTGATTGGTTGTAATGTTATATATAGTCTGCGGTCCTGTAGGCTGCTCACCAACAACCATAGTTTCCTGCTGATTACCAAGAAAAAAATTGAATAGATGGGAGTGGCACTTTAGTTTGTACAGTCCATAAAAGGATTTGTTCTGCAGCAAAAGTCAACACGTTTTGGGGGTTCAACCTTCCTTCATCAGGTAGTGGCCTCAAAGCTAATTACAAAATTAGAAGGGGGGTACCATCATCCAGATTAAGTCAAAAGAAAGGGGTGAATGGGGACAGTTTCCCAAATTAGTCTCCAAAAAACAAAATTGGACTTTCTCGGTACCATGAGGACAGAGTATGCATTGAACAAAAATTATATATTTTTATTTATACACAAGAATAAAAACAGGATATCCAGACAAAGAATAAATACATCATATTCAATGTTCATCCCAAAACATTATTAGGGGTCCAAAAGTTTCTATGCAGGTGCTTGTTGTACGATCATCTGACCGTTAGTACAGTAGAACAGTCGACGTGCGACAGTCGTACAACAGAAGTTGGATGAGCAGACTAGAAAACTTTGGTTGTACCAACAAGTGGGTCGTACGACCGTTGTACCGTGTGTACAGAGAAGTTGGTCCAACAAGTTGTATTGTGCTAAACACGCATGCTCAGAAGTCAGGAACGCCCGGAAGTGTCAGTTCGTATAAACCTACATTCCTAATTCACAAATCACATCTCTTTATACGCTCGTAAAACGTTACCACGTTAGGCTTGGTCATACGATCGCTTAATGCACGTCATTATGCGAGACACAACAGCCGACATATGATTTTGGACGTCCGGTCGCACGACCGTCATATTGTGTGTACGAGGCTTTAGTGTACTCCAAGGGTGAGGCCAAGGAGTATACATTAATAGGTCACAGGACATAAAATCCTCTACATGTTTCTGTTTGTGGGGTTCTACTGCTTCATCAGGAGGGTGATGCCTAAAATAACAAGAAAGGTACATAATAGCCTACCACTAGGCCAAGTAAGCGGCCGCCTAGGGCGCACTGCCGCCTAGGGCGCCCGGCTGCTGTTGATCCATCACAGTGTCTGCAAAGAGGAGAAGCAAGAGCCACGGCTAACTTCCTGTCTCACTCTGCCCAACTGACACCAGACCAGATTCTCATAAATCTGTATGGCATCTAGTAGATTCCAATGCAATGGATCAATCGTTTTAAGGGGTATTGTTATCCTAAAGGAATTAAACCATTTAAAGTGGTTCTAAAGGCTGAAGGTTTTGTACCTGCCTGCAGGAAGGTACAAAAAAAACCTTCTGTGTGGAGGCAAGCGGTTTCTCTGAGGGCACTGCTTGAGGCGGAGAAGCCAAGAGCGCCAGCAGGGGACCTGAAAAGAAGAGGATCCCTATTGATCGACCAAAATGGGGTGATCCACTGGCATCCGCTGCCTTACTGACACCACCCTCTGCCTTACTGACACTGTCCTCTGCCCTTCTGACACCGTAGTTATGCGCAGGACAAAGGGGGTGGAGTCGGGGCCGGAGCCAACAGGGGCGGCAAAATGAAGTTTCGTCTAGGGTGTCAAAAATCCTTGCACCAGCCCTGAGTCAAAGGGATTAACAACAAGTGCTTGGCAATAGATACAAATAATAAATAGGGAAAGGAGTTTATGAACAATGAGAGCACTGCCGCTTACCTACAATCAACACACCGGGCTGGGACAACAGGCATTGCGTGGACCCCGACCTGCCTCCTGTTCAGTCGGAAGGAGAAGCAACACCCGGCACCAGCAGTCTCTTCTTCCTACCCTGCAGCAGAGCATCACCACCTCATCCTCCTTCTCGCACCTTTACTGCAGTAGGGGCGGGTGCTGCTAATGCGAAAAGATCGCAGCCGGGGCGTAGGGGTTTGTGTAATGCCAGTGGATCACCCCATTTTGGTCGATCAATCGGGATCCTCTTCTTTTCAGGTCCCCTGCTGGCGCTCTTGGCTTCTCCCCCTCGAGCAGTGCCCCCAGAGAAAGCCGCTTGCCTCCACACAGAAGGGTTTTTTTGTACCTTCCTGCGGGCAGGTACAAAACCTTCAGCCTTTAGAACCACTTTAGATGGTTTAATTCCTTTAGGATAACAATACCCCTTAAAACGATTGATCCAATGCATTGCATGTTTTACGTACAGTATGTACATTTTTCCTAGGAATCTACTAGATTCCATACAGATTTATGAGAATCTGGTCTATTATATTCACAACTTAAGCTTGCATGTCCATATCTGAAGGTTTTTTTTCAGTCTCATCCCTTCTTGTTGACAGAATTGTTTGTAAATGATAAACTTGTAGAAAGATTTATGCTAGGAGAAAGAGGGCACGTGGAGGGGAGAGGAACAAGCGAAAGGTTTATAGGACCATAAATCATAAATAAATAAATGTAGCGTTCATAGAATTCCCCCAGCGCTCTCTGCACCATACTTCACTATTACCACTAAAAGGAGGTTTAATTGCTCAGAATGACTCATAGAGTAACGATGATTATTATTTCTTTGGCTGAATACAATGATAATGCATAGTGTGCTGTGATGATGTCCATACGGAGGTAGGCTTGCTCGTGCAGGCAGGTGTTGTATCAGCCAACTGTGGGTTGCCTTTGACCTCATTGGTCATACCTGTCCCCAAGCTTCTCAGAGTCTTGCCTTTTGTGGCTGTGCAACTGTATGTGCCTTCCACACTTTGGAGACTTCCAGATAGCAGTGTTGCCAACCGCCAGTCAATTTACTGACAGTTTGCAAAAATCTGTGATTTTTAGAACTGTCTATAAATATCAGGGTTTGATAATTTGCCATGCTGTGCTGACTTTTTAAGTGTAAACTGGGCAAACTACTTGATATGGGTATTGTCAGTGTTTCCATGTTGTGTTTAAATATCAATTGTCTTAGTTTTTAATAGGAGTTCAGTTATTTTTCAGGTTGCCAGTAAAAAATGTGCTCTGCCAGTAAGATTTTCCATGATTTGCCAGTAGAAAATGCTGCAGGAGGTTGGCAACATTGCCAGATAGCAGGTCTTTACCCTTATTTCTAACTCTTATTGTGGCAAGAACTGTCTGATCTTCCACCAACTAGGCAATTCTTTTTTTATTTGTTTATAGGTGCTGGCACAAGACTTAAAGGATAACTAATCCAAGAAAAACAATGTAATATATTACAGTTTACAGTCCTTAGATGTGGTGGCTGCCTTTTATTATTATTATTATACAGAATTTATATAGCGCCAACAGTTTGCGTAGCGCTTTATAACATGGGGGCAGATGGTACAATTACAAATCAATACAGGAGGAATCAGAGGGCCCTGCTCGTTAGAGCTTACAATCTAGAAAGGAGGGTCAAGAGGGACAAAAGGTAAAAACTGTGGGGGATGAGCTGATGGAGAAAATGAGAATACAGTTCTTAGGTGTGGGTAGGATGGGCCTCTCTGAAGAGAAGGGTTTTTAGGGATCGTCTAAAAGCTAATAGAGTAGAAGATAATCGAAAAGTTTGGGGTAAGGCGTTCCATTGGATTGGAAAGGCTCTGGAAAAGTCCTGGAGGCGAGCATGGGAGGAGGTGACGAGGGAGCTAGAAAGCAGGAAAGCGACCAAAGAGAACGAATAGGTTGGTATTTAGAGATTAGGTTAGTGATGTAATTAGTTTTCTTTTTTATATTTTTTTAAGACTAGGAACATATGGTAAACAGTGACCATCATGGCTCCCTCCATATGATGTAGCCACCCAGGGACAGGAAATATATTATTATTATTAATAACATTTTTTGTTTTGGATTTAGATATACTTTAGAAACTAACTCCAGCTAACTTTTTTTTTGCTAAAGTGGGGAAGAGACAAAACATCTACCTGTATGTGTTTTTATTTCTGTCTGTGACCCATTTGGGAGATTTCTATCCATAACTAAGAATGAGCTCAGGCTTGTTCGGATCCTAATCCGAACCCACCAGAGCGATCTCTCCAGGAAGATGTCAACTGTACCCTGCCAATTACTACATAAAGGCATTCCTTACCCCACTGCTGCATATATACTGTACACAAAGTGTGTATGTGGCTGTAGGATGAGGAATGCCTTGACTGCAAATGATTGGCCCAGTACAGTGACAGCTTTTCGGTGGGATTGTTCAGGTGGGTTTGGACTAGGATCTGAACAAACCTGAGCTTGCTCAAACCTGACCCTGCTCATATCCCTTCCACCTTACTTTTGTTTTGTTTTTTTGCCTTCAAGCTATGTCACAATTCATGTCACATTTTTCTCTCAATCTCATATACCCCACACCGCCTCCTTTGTTGCTCCACTGAACTATGTAGTGCCCTCTTGTGTACATAGTTGAGTAGTGTAAATAGAGGCTTGTTAGAAGCCTAGGTGTGAGTCAGGGAGTTTACTTTAGGTCAGGATGAAGGGCACTGAAAGTCAGGACTCTGTTACCTCCCTCTGATGCTAGAAGCTTGGAGAAGTTAGTGGGCGGAAGCCAAGAGGTGCTGATCTGAATATTTATGTGAATCTGTCCACTCCTCAGGCAGGAGGCTTGGCAGGGTGGCTGAACTAGCCCATAAATAATGAGGAGCCTGGCCAGCAAGGGGAGTCAGGTGGAAGATGGATGGTTGAGGTGCTGCTGTGTAGCCTGGGAGTGGGCCCCAGAGAAATGGGTTGGAGGAAGAATGAAAGCTGACAGAGGGAGCTCCACTGGCCTACAGTCAACTGGGGAAAAGGACAGCTCACATAGCCTGGAAAGGAAACAGCCCAGCAGAAGGCAGGAAAGCAGTTCTATCCATAGCTGCAGAACAAGAACAGTATGAGTACCTTTACACCCCCAGGGTCTGTAAGGAAGAAGTCTGCTAGATGCAAGTTCTTGGCAAGTCTTCAGGGGACAGTTTATTGCTTACCCAATCCCTTGTCCTGGGATCAGAAACTGTAGCCAAGTGGGCTGATATTTTCATTAAGGGGACCAAGAGCTCCTACAAGTTGGAACTTTGCTAAAAATGCACCCAGAGGGACACTAAACTCCTAGGAGGGGATTGATGTGCCAAAAACTGTTGGTATTCCGGTGGGAACACAGTCAAGTATCTGTTGTTGCAGTGTGCCAGAGAAGGAAAATGTACTTACTTTGTTGTTCTTCGAGTCAGGTTGGGCATCCCATAACCCCTTTTACCCTATCCAACTTGAAATCCCTAAAAATGAAGCCCATGAACTGTTTCCTGTGTCTGGATGCCATTTGGAAAATGTGTGTTGCCTGGCCCTGCAGGCTAAAAGGGAACCCAAAACTCAGTGGCTCCTTAGGGGGTAGCGCTACATATACTAATGTCCTTCTCACTCAAAATTCATGCCAGAAATACAGGGTTTTTTGAAGCTGCCCTAAGTTTTCAAATCCAACCCAAATCAAAACTCATCTTTTTTAAAATTGCTAATCAGTTTTTCTCATTATGATAACCAAAATGGTATGGTCATTAACAATCTTTTCTAGTGTTAACATGATAACCATTAAAGCCCAACTCCAACTGAACATTTTTATTACAGACTCAGGAAGGTTTACAACTTCGTTCATTTTTTTTTTGCTGTCTGTATCATTGGGCAGAGTTCTTTTCCTTTCCAGAAGGGATGAGCAGGGTTTGGTAAACATAAGCAAAGTGTGGATGAAATGTTAACAAACAGAAATGGCTATTTTCTAGGCTATTATACTGCTGCTGGATCACTTCTACAAATAGCGTAAGGCCGCCACATTTACCAGGCTCTCCTATACAATCGGGGGCCTGGTAACAATGCAACCACCCCTCTTATGTGAAATCAGAGACAAGAAGCAACAAGAGTTTTGACACTTTGGGTTTCAAGCCGTTACTGGTTTGTACAGCATCTGATCAAACCGATCCCAGTTCGATCAGATGCTATGGAGGCCAGAGGAGAGATATGGGGTCTAATAGACAGATCTCCAAAAAGAGGAACTGTCACGGCCCATGCTATCACAAGGGATGCTGTTCATCCCTTGTGATAGCAATAAAGTTGATCCAAAAAAAATTAAAGGCACAGTGTAAAATAAATAAATAATAATAATTTAAAAAATGAACCCCGCCCCCCCTGTGCAAAAGTGAACAGCATGTAGGTCCAGCATGCATATGTAAATGGAGATCACACTACACATGTGAGTAAGAGCAATAACTCCAGCCACAGACCTCCTGTGTAATAAAATGTAGCCTATGGAGATTTTTAGGTACCCTAGTTTGGTGCCTCTTCTACGAGTGTTCACAGTTTTAAAGTGTGACATGTTTGGTTATCTATTTACTCTGTGTAACTTCCTCTTTTATATTTACTACACTGGGTATTGAGTTAGTGTTCAGTAATTATAATCATTTATTAACTGTATTTTTTTAAAAAGCCTTGTGTCTAACATACCGCTGAGCAAATATTGTGTGGCATATTGCAACACCCACCTTTTTCTATGGCCTATGGTTTTAGGGTCCTAAGTAAACAAAAAAATTGCAATTTTTTACAGAAATGTCAGAATTGGTCCCAGTGTCAAGTGGTTAAAGTGAAAAATGAAAAATGCAAAACTCCATTAAACAACATGCCTGGGGAATACCTTGACCCTGACTGTGAAGTGGCCCATCTGTGTGATGTATAGAACCTACTACAACACTGACAATTACAAAGAAAAACGTGTTAAATTTGCTAATACAATGACAGTTTCCAGCTGCTTTGTACTGTTTGTTAATAAAGCTGCTGGGGATTCCATTAACCTATATTAATGAGGGTCTGCCATATATGTAAATGGGGGACACTTAAAGGGCAACTCCACTTTTGTGGGGGAAAAATGGCAAATAAAAAAAAATAATATAGGGCATATAATTGTGATACAAGTCATATTGTAACTGAATGTTATTAAAATTACCTTTCCTTTTCAATCTGCACCCACTGTCATTTTCTGACAATGCATTGCAATATGGCTACCTGGAGTTGTTCTGTACACAGAGTGTGTACTGACCACTCCCCAGAAACATCATTTCCTACTTTGTGTGATTGGCTCACCAATTTTCCCAGAAATCTGCCTAAGATACAAGTCAGATTTCAGGCATCCCCTGCAACAAAAATTTGATTTTTGGAGAGATACTTTCAATAGGAACACGTCTAAAGGGATGCCAGGCAGCTTTCCTGATTAGTAGCCTGCAGCTGCACCCCTGACTGTTAATTATGAAACCACTCCCATTTGACCCAGTACAGACTCACTGAGAAACACAGAGGGATTTCTTCGGAACAAAAGGTAGGAATCCGCAACACAGTTTGTTATAATCCTTGTAATGTACAGAGATCACCCAGAGGGGAATGTTTTTTTCCCTACAAAAGTGGAGTTACACTTTAATAAAAAACAATAGAATGGGGTACCCCCCTGTTTCATACCAGGCCCTTAAGGTCTAGTATGTAATTTAAGAGGAACCCCATGCAAACAAAGCCCAAAAATACCAAGTGGAGTCCCTCCAAAGGGGGATTTCCAGCTTTGTGAATGAACAAGGTCAGGTGCCATCAGTAGTTATTAAGGACTTGGTGGTGCCTGCCCACCCATGCCCTTAACAACCATTGACAGCAGGTTGTTAAGGGCACTGGTGGGTGCAGTCATGTATAATAATGAGGTAATACTGCTGTTGTAGATGACATTCGATGTCGGTCAAATTGGTAAGAGATTGAGAGTTCAGATGAAAGCCCAAAAAAACAAGGTTCATCTAATATTTGTAAGACATGTGCACTGCCGAAAAATGTGTTCCTTTTCTTTTTTTTTCTTTTTTTGGGTCATTCGTTATGATCGAAATTAGTTATTTCGAATACATTTGTAACTTCGGCAAAATTCTAATTTTGAAATCTGAAAATTTTAAAATCCGAAAATTCGAAAATCCAAAATTTGAAAGAACGAAAATGCAAAAATAAGAATGAAAATCTGAAAATTCAAAAATCTGAAAATTCAAAAATCCATTATAATAACTAACTATTAATTTATAGGTATTGGAATTTTTTTTCAAATTTGGCTGTTAGTGAATGGAACCAATAGGAATTTATTCAAAGTTACGTATTATCCGAAATAACGAATGTGGCATCTAAACAAATGGAATGTAAATTAATAATACTAAATAATAATAATAATTATTATTTTTTATTAGTATTATTAATGATAATGATTATTAATTTGTGACTTTCCATTCGTTTAGATGCAGCATTCATTATTTTGGATAATTTGTAACTTCAGATAAATTCGTATTCGTTATGTTCATTAACCACTTACCTACCGGGCCACTTTTTTACATTTGGTGGTCACAAGCGAAAAACATTTTTTTTTGCTAGAGAATTACTTAGAACCCCCAAACATTATATATATTTTTTTAAAACACCCTAGAGAATAAAATGGCGATTGTTTCAATACTTTTTGTCACACGGTATTTGCGCAGCGGTCTTTCAAGCGCGATTTTTTTGGAACAATTTTACTTTTTTGAGTTAAAAAATAAGACAACAGTAAAGTTAGCCCAATTTTTTTGCATATTGTGAAAGATAATGTTACGCCGAGTAGATAGATACCATACATTACACGGCTGAAAATTGCGCGCACTCGCGGAATGGCAACAAAGTACGGTATTTAAAAAGTTCCATAGGCGACGCTTTAAAATTTTAACGGTTACCAGGTTAGAGTTACAGAAGAGGTCTTTTGCTAGAATTATTGCTCACACTCTGGCGATCGCTGCGATACCTCACATGTGTGGTTTGAACACCGTTTTCATATGTGGGCGCGACTTACGTATGCGTTTTCTTTGCTGCGCGAGCTCGCGGGGACGGTGGCGATTTAAATCTTTTTTTTTTTTTTTTTTTATTTATTTATTTATTTTTAGCAATGTTCCTTTAAAAAAAAAAAAAAAATCTGATCACTTTTATTGCTATCACAAGGAATGTAAACATCCCTTGTGATAGTAATATATGGTGACAGGTACTCTTTTTGGACCCCCATCCCTCCTTTGCACTTCACAGTATTCAGATTGCCAAAAACGGTGATTCTGAAAACTGTAATTTTTTAAAAATTGCCGCCGTTAGCCGCCGAGTAAACCGGAAGTGATGTCGTGACGTCGCTTCCGGAATTTGCCGAAGGAGACCCGATCAGAGCCGATTACAGCTTCTGTCAGGTCTCCTTCCAGCCGGCGGACGCGCCGGATCGTTGCTCCGGTCTCCCGGTGGGACGGGAGGCCGGAGAAGAGCGGCGGAAAGCGGCGGGAGGGGGGGTGTCCCCTCTCGCCCCCTGGGGTAACGACCGAGCGGCTCCCGAGCCGGATCGGTTGTTACCCCTGGATAGCCGACCGCTAGCTCTAAAAAATAATACCGGAATATAGCCTGCAGGTGCAGGCTATGTCCCGGGAGAGCCGCTCAAACCCGACCGCCGCCTATTTACGACGCTGGTCGGGAAGTGGTTAACAGCCACATTTGAAAGGAAATTCCAATACCTAATTTAATAGTTAGTAATAGTTATTATTAGTTAGTTATTATTTCAAATTTTCAGGTTTTTAAATTTTCAGATTTTTATTCCTATTGTCGGACTTTCGTTCTTTTGAATCTTCTGATTTTCATTCTGATTTTCGGATTTTCGAATTCTTGGATTTCAGCATTTTTGAATTTCTGAATTTTTGAATTTCCAAATTTTCGAATTTCTGAATTTTCACATTTTCGAATTTAGGAAAAATATGTTAAACAGGTTTTTGTTAATTCGAATATTTCCAAATTAACAAATTTGTCTAATTTTGACGAAAAACTAATTTGGAACGAAACGAAAAGCACTTGCCTAATACTTGTGCTTGGACTGAATCTTAAGCTTATCCCAGATGTCAAGGTTACACTTGAACAGGGAATAGGAGAGTCAGGGTGTCATCACTACAGGAATATGAATATTTATCAGCACATCATTCACTCTTATTAAGGATTTATTTATTCATCAGTTTCATCCAGGACATTGATACAGTTCTCTAAAACATCACTGCTGTATGTTTGTGACAAATAAATATATTTTTAATAAGAGTGTATGATGTGCTGGTGACATATGTTTCCATTTATGAACTGGTCATGGTGCTACCCATGATATATTGAGGTTGAAAACTAGGGTTGCAACAAATATCTATACTTTCAGGACCGGTTCTTTGAGCTGTCTGCGGGATTCCCCCACTGACAGCTGAAATGTAAAAAAAAAAAAAAAGCCTGCAATTATCGGTTGGTTAAGGAGTGGGGCCACTGTGTCCTTAACAATGGATGACTCATTCAGCTGTCAGTGAGGTTCCGCTGTTGACAACTGAAGTGTAAACGAAGTCCTGGCAATTGGAGCTGTCAAAAAAAAAAGCAGCCAATGTTTATCAACATTTTTTTTTGTTCACGTATATTTTATAAACTATTCATAATTAAAACTTTTTTTTTCTTTGCTTTGTTCATGAATATTTATACACATTTAACATATATTTACACGTTTCACATTAACCACTTCAGCCCTGGAAGGATTTCCCACTTTAGGACCAGAGCACTTTTTTGCGATTTGGCACTGCGTCGCTTTAACTGACAATTTCGTGGTTGTGCTGTGTTGCACCCAAAATAAATTTGCGTCCTTTTTCCCCACAAATAGAGCTTTCTTTTGGAGGTATTTGATCCCCTCTGCGTCATTTCTGATTACCGCTATAATACCGCAATTTTGCAAAAAAGAAATTTTCTTACTTTTTGCTAAAATGCAAATGCAAAAACAAATACGAAAAAAAAATTTCATCGGTTTTTGATGATTTATATTCTTCCTCGTATTTTTGGTAAAAAAAATCGCAATCAGCGTTTATTGATTGGTTTGCGCAAAAGTTGCCGCGTTTATGAATGATGATAATTAATTTATTGGGTTTTTATTTTTTTTTATTTTTTACTAGTAATGCGGTGATCTGCGATTTTTAGCGGTACTGCGATATTGCGAAGGACATGTCGGACCATTTTGACACTTTTTTGGCACCACTGGCATTTATACAGCGATCAGTGCTATGAAAAAAATTGGCAGTGAAGGGGTTAACCTGTAGGGGGCACTCTAAGGGTTAACTGTGTTCCCTGGGCGTGTTCTAACTGTGAGGGAGCTGGGCTGGCAGGGGGAGGGGAGTGATGACGGCTCCCATATACAGGAAGCCTGTGATCACTGCCCTTCCCCCTCTGTCAGAATGGAGATCCGTGATTACATACATGGACCTCCGTTCTCTCACTGTGGGGGAGCCATCGCGGGTAGCCAGTGGAGATCGAGTCCACCCTACCCGCTCCCTGGCCCCCCCGGAACACAGTGAGCGCGCTCACAATACTAGTTATTGCGGCCACCATCAGGTGACAGCAGTTTGCAATAACGAGCCATTTTGCTGCTGTCAAGCCATGGCAGGCGGGCGGCAAGTGGTTAAAAAAATGTATTCAATCGTAAATAACTTCTCAATGCTTTGTACCATTGCTAATAGCTGAAGTGTAAACAAAACAGTTGCGGTATAGGTATCGGTTATTGGTATCGGCGAGTACTGAAAAAAAAAAGTATTGGTACTGGTAAAAAAAAATGGCATTGGTGCATCCCTATTGAAAAAATTATTTCTGTATTCAGACCTCGAAGCATGAAAAAAAAAAAACACACCTGCGTGATTTTTTTTCAGCTCATCACAGTGCACAATGCATTTACCTCTGTCTGTTGTGATGACACCCAACTGGGTGGGTTCAGGGAGCAATGTTCTGCACCCCGAGCCCACCCTTTTTTTAAGCCAATTAGAGCCTCAGGTTCTAATCATGTGCTTCAAAAAAAGCCAATTAAAATCCATGCGCCCAGCACCCTGCATGTATATTAGGGGCTGGGTGCATGGATTAGGGGGGTGAGGGCCCTGCGCCCCTAATGGATGAGCCACCACTACATACGACTTACAAACAGGGGGGAGACAACAGGAAGTGAGAGGAAATCTACCCTTAGGAAGGGAAAGTTACTCCTGTAAGAGTTATCATGGAAAAAAGGGGTCTCCACTGAACAAATCCAATTGTCCAGTTGTCACTTCTGAGCAGGGGTGCAGGCAGCAAAAAAAAGTTACAGGGGTATTAACCCTTTCCTATGCTATCCTAAAAACGTAAACATTATTTTTTGGGCTGGAGTTACACTTATATAATGTACCTGTTCGAACTTACAATACATACAAATTCAACTTAAGAACAAACCTACCAAACCTTTCTTGTTTGTAACCCAGGGACTGCTGATATATACTGTATATTTAAAAACTGATAAATCCTGATGTACTGACAACCTATCTCATTTCTTGAGGCCCTAAAATGCCATGACACTGAAAAAAAAACAACAAATTACCCCTTTGTGGAAAGTAGACACCGCAAGGTATTTAGCAAGAGACATGGTATACGTTTTTTGAAGTTGTATTTTTTTGTCCATTTTTTTAGGAACATGAAGAAAATAAAGTTGTCATTTTAGAAGTTATTTCTCACACAAAGAAAAGGCTTACTTAGAATTAAACCACAAAACAAATTCTGCTATGCCTTCCGAGAATGGGGATACCACACGTGTGAGAATTTTCCACAGTCTAGATGCATAGAGGAGCCCAAAATCCAAGGAGCACATTTGGGCTTTCAAGGTGCATAAATTACATATCTAATTTCCTGACCACCTAACTCAATTTTGGAGGCCTTGAAGCACCAGGACAGTGAAAACACCCACAAAATTACCCCATTTTGGAAATCAAACACCCTAATGTATTTTCTAAAAAGCATACTGAGTCTTTTGAAAATTTAATTTTTTGCAACAATGCAGGAAAGAAAATGCAGGAAATAAATTAAAAATGTATTTTTTTTAACACGAAGCATACTTAGAATTACACCCCAAAGCATATTTTATTACTCCTCTCATGTATGGTGATACCACATGTGAGACTTTTTCACAGACTAGCCACAAAGAGGGGGCCAAAATCAAAAGAGCACCTTCAGGGGCATACATTATGCATCTAATTTCCTGACTACGTATCACATTTTGGAGGCTCTGGAGCACCAGGACAGTAGAAACACACACAAAATGATTGGAGAGTAAACACCCCAAGGTATTTTTAATAGGCATGGTGAGTCTTTTGAAGATTTCATTTTATTTCCACAAATTTTTGGAAAATGCAAAAAGAAAATAAAAAAATTTATTTTTTACACAAACTTGGCAATTTAATAAGATATTTCTTGCACACAGAATGGGCATACTTAGAATTACACACCAAAACACATTTTGCTATTTCACTGTCTGGACTGATTATTTACCAGGCATTGTATCTTGTGTATCACGCAAATCAACCAGATATGTACTGTAATGGTCACCTTTATTCGATTGACCAGGGAGTATACTGTAGCTTAGTTTAGCGTCACCTATAGTAGTCCTAGTTCCTATAAACCAAACAAGTCTAGCCTACTAGTACATGACTTCCTTCCGAAATGCCATGTTTACTGGCCTGGTGTCTCCCAGGACTGTAGTCAGTGGGATTTGCTGATGGGTCAGTTCAGGCCACAGGCAGAGACATGGTCAGCAAACAGGCAACAGATTGGTCCTGGAAACAGGCAGAAAAGTGGTCAATAAACAGGCCAGGGGTAGTACAAGCAGCAGGCAGAGGCAATGCAGTACTGGTGTGGCAATGATCAGGGACACTATAACTAGTGTGGTTGCGATTAGGGACAATATGACAGGCGTGGCAGTGGTCAGGGACACTGGCACCAGTTTGGCAGTGATTAGGGACAGTATGACTGGTGTGGTGGTAATCAGGGACACTGTATGTTGTGTGGTGGTAACCTAGAATCAGTGTTGAGTGGTTCGACAGTGATTAGGGACACTGTGAGTGGACTGTGGTGATTAGGGACACTGTGAGTCGACTGCAGTGATTAGGGACACTAAGTGTACTTTAGTTATTAGGGGCAATGTGAGTGGGCTGCGGTGATTAGGGACACTGTGAGTGGGCTGAAGGGATTAGTGACACTGTGAGTGGGCTGCTGTGATTAGGGACACTGTGAGTAGGCTGCGGTGATAAGGGACACTGTGAGTGGGCTGTGATGATTAGGGACACTGTGAGTGGGCTGCGGTGATTAGGGACACTGAGTGTGCTGTGGTGATTAGGGACACTGTGAGTGGGCTGCGATGATTAGGGACGCTGTGAGTGGGCTGCTATGATTAGGTACACTGTGAGTGGGCTGCAGTGGTTAGGGACACTGTGAGTGTGCTGTGGTGATTAGGGACACTGTGAGTGGACTGCGATTATTAGGGACACTGTGAGTAGGCTGCGATGGTTAGGGACACTGTGAGTGGACTGTGGTGGTTTGGGACACTGTGAGTGGACTGCGGTGGTTAGGGACACTGTGAGTGGAGTGGGGTAGTTAGGGACACTGTGAGTGGAGTGGGGTAGTTAGGGACACTGTGAGTGGGCTGCGGTGATTAGGGACACTGTGAGTGGACTGCAGTTATTAAGGACACTGTGAGTGGGCTGCGGTGGTTAGGGACACTGTGAGTGGGCTGCGGTGACTAGGGACACTGTGAGTGGTCTGCGGTGATTAGGGACACTGCGAGTTGACTGCGGTGATTAGGGACACTGTGAGTTGACTGCGGTGATTAGGGACACTGAGTGGGTGGTGGTGGTTAGGGACACTAACTGGCCGCACTGGTCTGGTGACATTGTTCTGCTGGAGCAGTAATCAGAGATAATGGCTGGTGGCACTGACATACAGTGATATCAGTGCAGCGAGCCATTGCATATGATCACCGTCACACTGGCACAATGTCATCATAGTGACACTGCACTTCCTCTAGTGATAGTATGTGCAAAAAACATTGTTTTTACGTGTTTTTCAATTTTTTTTACATTGTCACCAGAGCAGTGCAGTGACCATTGGTCACAGCTATCACATGGCACAGGGCCGCTGTGATTCACCCTCGTACCATGTGATCATTTAACAAATATAAACAGTTGCGCTAAAAAGTGAAAAATTAATATCTAACTGAAGCAAATCAAGTCCAAATAGATAAAAAAATTCAGTTGAAAGTCCTCATATAGTCAAGCATATATCCCATGCGTTGATAGATAATTCAGAAATCAATCCAAAATCCAAATGAACACCGTGAAATGTGAAACAAATATCAAGTGCCGATTCCTCTTTCAAGCACATCAAAGAGGTGATGAGACCGCCACCAGAAATAAGCACACCTCTAAGTTGATAAAAAGGGTACCCTTACCATGGGTTATGGACTTACTATCGCTAGCAAGTCTAATAGGCTGGCAGAAAGTAACCCTCTGCGGGGTCTCTCATCAGAGGAGATCCTCTCTTCCCATTCATATAGACCCCACCAGCTAGCCCGCAACCAACTGAATTGTCCTGTCTAACAGTTCACGTTAAAACCAGGGGTTTAGTTAGGACTGCAGCACACTAGGGTGCCGTGAAGTGGCCCTGCAGCTTACACAAATATTTGCAAACGTGTGCAAACTAACCCCTGGTTTTAACGTGAACTGTTAGACAGGACAATTAAGTTGGTTGCGGGCTAGCTGGTGGGGTCTATATGAATGAGTATCCGAGCTGGAAGAAAGGCTGTTTACCCTGAATAACCTGACCAATGGGAAGAGAGGATCTCCTCTGATGAGGGTTACTTTCTGCCAGCCAATTAGACTTGCTAGCGATAGTAAGTCCATATCCCATGGTATAACGCATGGGATATATGCTTGACTATATGAGGACTTTTAACTGACTTTTTTTATCTATTTGGACTTGATTTGCTTCAGTTAGATATTAATTTTTCACTTTTTAGCGCAACTGTTTATATTTGTTATTAGGTATTTGGTGCTATTATCACACTATATGTTGCTGCTGCACTGGGACTTTTAGCACAATACTGTATTTTATATTTTATTTGGGTTGCATATTTGATAATATTATACCATGTGATCATTGACCGATCACAGAGATCACACAGTAGTAAGCAAGGCACCATGAATGACAGCCCTGTTTACTACTGTAACTGTGATTTCTGCGATTGTTCACAGTGATCACATGGTACCAGGGCCTCTCACGCAGCCCGCTACTGTTATTGGTGATCCACTGTGTCTGGTGGACACAGCGATCACAGATCGTGCCGCTGTGTGCCCCGGGGGATGTGCACAGTGAGCGCTTCTAATAAAGTTATCACTGCATGCCTTGATGTGCTTTAATGCACTACAACAAATTGCTTAATGGTGAATAGCCCCTTAAAAAAAACATGGTAGATACGTGTTGTGGTGCATTGCTAAAAAGAAGGGTCAAATGCATTTTTTTTATCCATTATGGAGCATTTAACGTAATGCCCATTTACACGTACCCTAATCTATTTTAATGAACCAAAAATGATCACTTAAGTGTGACTTAAAAAAATATATTCCCCTGTTAAATATTGGCCACAGAGTTTAAATACCACCTAATATTGTTTAAATATCTAGAATAGTTTTGAAAACCTTTATGACAGCCAAAGTCTGTTGCCGAAGCAAAGAAGAGACCCAGACTGTCTGGAAAGCGTAAAAAAGTAATTTATTTGGTTAGCCAATGGAATATATTATTTAACTCTTCGTTTCGATTTTCAACGTAAAAACAATAAAAAGGTCACGGAATATATATCAGTATCAAGACAAGGCACTTATATGTGATTGCAGTAATCATGATTGTAAAGCTGTGGAAATGGAGAAGGTGTGAAATTGGTTATTGATGTGTCTCCTGAGAGGGGGAATTTCTCAAGAGCCCTGGTTTATTTAATGAAAAAATGCGAAAGGTCTGTCAGACCCAGAGAAGAAACGAAGCCGTTGTCTGAAACCGACAGTATTTCCAAAAGTTTTGATAAGATCTATAAATTTGTTATAATCCACCATAAATTTGAGACACCGGTTATAAATTGTCCCCTTATATAAAAAAATTCAGTGTGAATTCACTAGTAAAAACCAAGTAATTTTATCTAATCCCATGCACATTTACCCGTAATGCAATTTACGAGGTATTACCTATTTTTTTTACGTAA
>BLSH010109271.1:1617552-1631283 GCA_018402905.1 Glandirana rugosa
AGGGACAAATTGCGGATATGAAACCCTCACCCTACAAGTTTTTCGAGTGTATCCACAACTGTGGACAGGAGTTTACAACCGGGGTATAACATAAATAGTGAAACCATAGTTCTCATTACTTTTGCAAGAACGACTTACTTAAACGACTTTATATATTAATCGAGAGTAGTCATTTACCGTTTCTTTACACTCACTACTTTACCGCTTCCGCGGAAATAGACCTTGAGGTATTGATGGTCATACCCCACACTTATATTACGTCTTAATTTCCTCAGATAAGTAGTTTCTACGTTTCGTCTTATCCCTGAAGGTAATCAGTTTTCGACTGACGTACCATTAAAGTGTAGAGAATGTACTCTAAAGGGTATCCTTTAATTCTGCATTATATTCACACCCCATACTGGTAGTTATGGAGTTCCAGATAAAGGCGCCTTCGCCATTTCATCACTCACATTTCTTTGCCATTTACTGATGAGAGCTAATTATATATTTCAGCAAATTCATTCAGCAAGAACGTTTTCATTACTCTTGATACCAAAGTGATAAATACAATATGGGGCCAACATTTGAGGACAGGTGTCAACACCTATGTGAGCTTTTTGAACATCCCACTCCCAAAGTATAGGCGTTAAACAGGGACGTGAAGTCATGGGAGGCAGGTGAGGCAATGCCTCACCTGCCATGAATATAAAAAGAATAAAATAAATAATAAAAAAATGATTGAGTTTGAGGGTCGTAGCTCGGCGACCTGGGGTCACAGAGACTCCAAACTGGGTATCTGAAGTCCTACCCCACCGCCGGTCAAAATTTGGGGCTCCTATCATCTATGGTTCCGGAGATACGGGGCTCCTTGCACAGCTTGTCAGAAGCTACATACAGAACGGTTTAAATACAAGTTGTTACACTGTGTTTGCAGGAGACTGAGAGGACGAGCTCACAGTGCCTCTCACTTATTGTCAGAGGCACTAAGCTCAATGGACACTGTGGAGCCTTGGACCAATGGTAAAGAACCATTGGTCCAAGCTGTCCAATAAAAATGCTGCAGCGGAGGTACGCCTCTCACTGCAGTGTCATAGAAGTGGGCGTGTGTCTAAAAGACAAATACTCCCTTCTAGCCCAGCCCTCTTAATTACGAGAAAAAGCATGGGTTTATGTGTATAAGATTTACCCATAATCCCATGTTTTTCTCACACAGTTAAGAGTTATAAGATAGTAATTTAATAAGTATCTATTTACTGTGAAATTACAGGTTGGAGGTTATAACTTCAAACTTCAGTAATTTGTCCACTTCAGCCCCGGAGCCATTTTTGACGCTTGTTGTTTATAAGTTAAAATCAGTATTTTTTCCTACAAAATTACTTAGAACCCCTAAACATTATATATATTATTTTCTAACACCCTAGAGAATAAAATAGAGGTCGCTACAATACTTTTTGTCGCACCGTATTTGCGCAGCGGTCTTATAAGCACCATTTTTTTTTGGAAAAAAAACTTTTTTGAGTTAAAAAATAAGACAACAGTAAAGTTAGCCCAATTTTTTTCTTTATTGTGAAAGATAATGTTACGCCGAGCAAATTGATAGCCAACATGTCATGTTTCAAAATTGTGCCCGCTCATGGAATGGCAACAAATGTTGGCACTTAAAAATCTCCATCGGTGACATTTAACCATTTTTACAGGTTACATGTTTAGAGTTACAGAGAAGCACTAGTGCTAAAATTATAGGTCTCGCTCTAACGATCGCGACAATACCTCACATGTGCGATTTGGACACCATTTTCATATGAGGGTGTGACTTACATATGCGTTTTCTCTGCTGCGCGAGCTCGCGGGAATGGTGGCACTTTAAAACATTTTTTTTTATTTATTTTATTTTATTTTTTTTTAGCAATGTTCCTATGGAAAAAAAAAATCTGATCACTTTAATTGCTGTCACAAGGAATGTAAACATCCCTTGTGATAGTAATATATGGTGACAGGTACTCTTTATGGAGGGATCCCACCTTTGCACTTAAAAGTATTCAGATCGCCAAAAACTGCTATTCTGAATACTGTCATTTTTTTTAAATTGGCGCCTTTGGATGCCGAGTAAACTGGAAGTGACGTTGTGACGTCACTTCCGGAATTTCACAAAGGGGACTCGACCAACGCCGATTGCAGCTTCGTTCGGGGCTCTACGCAGACGGTGGACATGCCGGATGGATGCTCCGGTCTCCCGGGGGACTGGAGGCTGGGGAAGAGTGGCAAACGGTGGCGAGGGAGGGGGGGATGTCCCCTCCCACTGTCTAGGATAACGGTCGAGAAGCTCCAGAGCCGGATCGTGCATTATTACCAGATAGCCAATCGCCTGCTCTAAAAAATGGTACCAGGGTATAGCCTGTAGCTGCAGACTATACCCCAGTAAATCCACTCCTCCCATCCGCAGTTTATATACGGCGATTTGTGTTAAGTTGTTAAGCATCCTGCTTGAGTACAGTTTTTGAAAATATAGTAAATTACCTTAAAAATAATATATAATAATTATTTGTATATTACTTACTTATGGTAATTAACCCCTTGCCACCCAGGCCAATTCTGATACTTCTCTCCTACATGTAAAAATCATAATTTTTTGCTAGAAAATTACTCAGAACCCCCCAAAAATGATATATATAGTTTTAGCAGATACCCTAGGCAATAAAATGGTGGTTGTAACTTTTTATGTTACACAGTATTTGCGCAGCAATTTTTCAAACGCATTTTTTTTTTAAAGAAACTGTTTCATGAGTAAGAAAAAAAAACCCACCTGATTTATTTGTATGTGAAAGATGATGTTACGCCGAGTAACTATATACCTAACATGTCCCGCTTTAAAATTGCGCACACTTGAGGAATGGCGCCAAACTTCAGTACTTAAGAATCTCCATAGACAGCACTTTAAAAACGTTTACAGGTTACCTGTTTAGAGTTACAGAGGAGGTCTAGTGCTAGAATTATTGCTCTCACTCTAACGTTCATGTCATATGTAACCTGTGTGTATCTGGCTCTGATACTAACCAGTGCCTCACCAGCCACTGACCTCACCGCACAGCCCTGCGTTAAAGCGTATCTAAACCTAAAAGGAAATATTGTTATGTATTGCAGATTACCAATTATTATATGTTGTGGCTGTGTTATTTTTCTTTTCCTAGTTTTTGCTTTATTTTCACCTGGGGATCCAGCCAATAAGTTGGTTATGTTTCAACTTCCTTTAACAGAGCAAACAGTCTAGCAAAACTGGTATTAGAGGGATGAGATAAACCATTTAATACTGACATGGGTGCTTGCTAATGTTCAGCTTTTATTCATGTATTCATACCTTTATCCTAAAAGGAATAAAAATGTTAGCTGGAGTCCAAATTTAGTTTGTTAGTTAACCACTTGCTGACCGTATAACCAAAGCCGTGCGCACAGGGTGTGCCGGATGTGCCTTGGCACACCCTAATCACCCCATGTGCATTAGTATTATCCAAGGACGGCACCAGGTGGGTGGTCGGGGGTGCCATTGGCCAGTGTTAATGCCCCCATTATATTATGTAGGTACAACTTTAAGAACACATTACACCCATATTTAGGGTTTAACGCCATATGCTAAAAATCAACTGTCTCCCACCACCACCAAGGGCTGTTTAGTGTTTCACAGGCTGCTACTCCCCCTAACTTTTAGAGACTTCTAGAAGTATAGTGGGAGGGAAAGCAGGACAGGCAGCCTGATTATTTTTGGGCCGCCCTCCAAACCCTGGGGAGGTGTGCCCGAAAGTTGTTGAATAGCCCATAAGTAGTTTGAGGTCTAACAGCAAGGAGCAGAGTTCCTGGGTCCAGTCCTCCAGGAGGAGACTCCTTTGCAGGGGCTCTGCCCCTGGGGCAGAAGAATCTAAACAAGCCAGAATGAAGGCATTAAGGTCCCAGCTAGGCTTAGCTGAAGGGCCTCCCAAAGAATCTTTGTATAAAGACTGAGCTGAGCCAGGAGGTAGTTGGTGGGAAGAAGTCAGATTATCCTATGGCTGAGTAAGTAGTTGACCCCCCTTTACAGAGTTGTGCTATTCAGGCAGAAGTTTGCCCAGTACAGGTAGGAGTTGTGCAAAACTAAAAGTGACATACAGGCAGGAGTCCTCAAGTTGTACAGCTCTACAATTCTATTGAAAAGTATAAAATGTTCTTGCATTTGTGTTCATTCTGCGTTTCAAAATGCATTTGACTGCATCTGGTGCAAATGAGTCCTAAATCCTAACTTTGATTAGTGTTCAAATAATTAAATAATTGTCCCCTAGATGATTAAGTATATTTTGCCCATCTAGGGTGTGGGATAAACACAGGGTAATATTTACTTTACAATAGAACTAAATTCAACTCTACTTGTGCCCATGCCTGCATGAACATCTTCACCCAGTCTTCTTCCATTTTCCGGGTCTTCCATTTTGATTGGCTGGGTCGGAATGAAGTCACTTCTATGCATACGCATGGGGATCTATTCATTCAGACTGTGCATTGAGTTGCAAATGTCCACCACAGTGTACTAAAGCAGAGGTCCCCAATCCCTGGTCCATTGACTGGTGCTGGTGCATGACCTGCTGGGGGCCAGACTGCATGGCAGGGGGTGGGCACAATGCTAGTGAGCCAGCACAACCTGCACTGCCACCCTCCAATCACCAGAGAGTTCCCACTTCCCTTCTCCCAGCACCACTTCACCCTTCCCTCTCTGTGGTTACGTTGTTGACACATGGGAGAAAGGGGAAGAGAGATGAGGAAAGTGGGTAAAGAAGGAGAAGGGGAGGGAGGAGAGTCGGGCTCGGACAAGTTAGTCATAGAGCACTGGTGAGACCCATACACTGCTACAGTCTATCAGAGAGATAGAGAAAAAGAATGTCCTGGGGGCCTTCATACTGAGGGAACTTCAAATGACAGACTGCAAATCCCCCCCCCTCCCATGACCAGCTGCACCTTCTTCACCACCGGTCCAAGACAGGGTTTTCGTCTAAGGTCTTTAGGTGGTCCCAGGAAGGTTGGGGACCACTGTTCTAAAGAACATTCGTTTTACTGATTGCCCAAAGTCATCCTTCACTCCACCTCTGAAGCCAGGCACAAGGTAAGTGTAGAGGTCGGTCTTATCACCAATAAGCGACACTAATCCAAGATAGAAAGGTGCACACTCAAGAAATGTCCTTGCTAAAACATAGTTTTTTTTAGCACAACTGGTAAAATTACATTAAGAGAAGCTTGCTTTGCCAAACTGCCTTAGGCTGGCCATGAATGGATTGAAACCTGGCCAGTTCAGCAGGGACCAGCTAAATTTCGATCCATGTCTGGGCAGGGAGGTTGTACAGCAGTCGATCTACTGATCGACTGCTGTACAACGGCCCTGTTGGGCAGCCCTGTCACTCAGTCAGCACCACAGGCTACAGCCAGCAGTGCGGTTCAGTGTATTCTGAAGGCGGAGAAGTCTCCCCACTGTCGGAATACAATAGCTTAGCGGGGAGGGATCCCCCATACACATCGAGTGTGTGAATTTGGGAATCAAGTCAGCTTTTTCACTACACCCTGTTGGTTGAACAACAAAAAAAAAACTCATGTATGGTCTGTCCTAGTGATAGCATAATTTAACCACTTCCAGACCGCCCCACATATACTTACTGTGGCAGGGCGGCCCTGCTGCGCAAAACCACGTACCTATATGTGATTTTGTAGGCGTGGTTATGTGGGCAAAAAGAAACAAAAAAAAAACTTCAAAGCAAATGAAGGCTGGCTGGCTACTGCAGGCTTCGCCGTTTGACAGTTCTTACATAGGTAAGGGGCAGAGCCATCTGGTGACACCGTCAACTTGTGACATGCACCAGTGGAGCATCTTTTTTTACCTTTTTCGTGTTTGGCGGTGCGGCAGGCGTCGCGATTGATGATAGATCTACATCAGGGGACATTGTTTTTTTTTTTTCATTTTTTTTACATTTTCTTTAACAAAGTACTTGTCAAAACATTTGTAGTGTTTTTATTTATTTTTTACATTTTTTGGTGAATGAGTAAGGGTACAATGTATAAATGTATTCACATGGGGGGGCGGGACCTGGGGGCCTCCTTATTAAAGGGGGCTTTCAGATTCTGATAAGCCTACTGCCCACAGACCCCCACAATCACCATCCAGGGTTGTTGGGAAGAGGCCCTTGTCCCCATCGACATGGGGACAAGGTGCTTTGGGGTGGGGTGGGCAGCACCCACCTGCCCCAAAGCTCCTACCGCCCAATGTTATGGGCATGTGGCTTGGTATGGTTCAGGAGGGGGGCACCAGATAAGGGTCTGGTATGGATTTTATGGGGCCCCACACCATTTTTTTCTTTATCTTTTTTTAAATAGCAGGGTGCTGGCAATTGCAACTGCGAGTCAATTCTTTTTTTTTCTTTAGAAATGTGAGTTTTGCTGCAGCAGGTTCTATACATGCTATAGATGTGCCACTTTACAGACAGACTAAGGGAACCCCCATGCACTATTTAAAAGGAATTTTTCATTTTTATTGTTTCGATTTAAGCATCATAAATCACTACTTCTTTGAAAATGATCATTTTAAAAAAAATTTGCATTGGCCCCCAGGGCAATACCCGGGCCCCCCTCTCTTTTATGGCCAACTACTTGCATATAAGCCTTCAAAATGGGGACTTTTGATATTTCATGTTCGGTTCCTATAGGACTTCAATGGAGTTTGGGGCCGGACTTTCCCCCTGTTCGGGAGTTCTGCTGTGTACTGAAGAAGTGGGTGTTTGTACCATCGCTAGTCACCATACATTTGTCAACAAAATCAGCAGATATGTGTTCTCTGATTTGCACTCAGAACTTAAAAAAGGTTTCCTTCCAAGTTGTCTGAAAAGGCTTTTTTTCCTTACAGTTACATGTTTTTCTTAAGCTACAGTCTGAACATGGAAAAAGGTGTCAGCAAAGTGTGAAGTATCTTTTGTATAAGAAGGCTTCCTTTCTAAACAAACATTTCCCACACTCTGGACCTGAAAAAGGTCTATCACTTGTGTGCATTTTCCATTGTCTAAGAAGTTTTCTCTTCTTTGCTAAACATTTCCACCACTCTGAAGATGGATAGAAACACTCACCTGGCAAATGTTGCCCTCTGCTATTAAATACCATCCCCTTATAGGTCCTGGCTAAAACTGGCGGCCTGACAGCTTCCACTCAGGCTCCCACATCCATGTCACCAGTGATAGAGAAAAAAAGAAGCACTGGCCTCTCTGGTATCTATGAAGGCTTTCTTGCTGAGTTAAACAGACCGTGGGTACTATGCAGGGCTCTTTGTGAAAGCTGTTTGGCCGTACATCATATAGCCAAGCAGTTACACATTAACAGGAAGCATCAATGAACTACTACAGTGCTCAACAGTGCCATGCTAGTTCATTGAGAACTACCAGCCAACAGCCACAAAGGCTGATGGACCTTGCCGTTTTCAATTCACAGAAGCCTGTGAACGAGTGACGCGCTCAGGGGGCAGAGCCCCGCATGGCCACATTCTTTACAGATTCTGACAGAGAGCAGGGGAAGAAAATCCCCCCCACCTGTAAAATCAGGGAGTGGGGGGTGCAGGGGCCAGTGGATTTGTAACATGTTACATGTTACACCCTGAATATGGGTGCAACATGTAACATGTTACAAAAGG
This sequence comes from Glandirana rugosa, assembly GCA_018402905.1. Taxonomy (NCBI): domain Eukaryota; kingdom Metazoa; phylum Chordata; class Amphibia; order Anura; family Ranidae; genus Glandirana; species Glandirana rugosa. Next base: position 1,625,216 of record BLSH010109271.1, read on the forward strand.
TGGACTTATCCTTTAACATATTCCAAAGTCAGTTCATCATCTGGACATGCATCAAGTGCTGTAACAAGCGCTTCATAACTTTCTGGTAAACTGCTGAGTATTAGTGCTGCAACATGAAAATCTTTTATTTCTTCTCCTATACCTCTCAGGCGTTCAACCATTTCCAAGGTGCGCCTTATGTAATCCTGCATATCCTGGCCTTCCTTCAGCTTGGTTTGGTATAGCTTTTTAATAAAATACAGTTTATTGCTGACATTAGCTCTTTCATGCACCTTTTATAATACTTCCCACATTTCTTTAGCAATTTCACATTTACATATGTGTATGATTTGGTAATCTTCTATGTAGAGTTGAGCGAACTCGGACTGTAAAGTTCAGGTTCGTACCAAACCCGGACCCGAACCCTGACTTTTCAAAAAAAGTCCGGGTTCGGGGTTCTGGTATTTGATTCCACGTGTTGAATAGCTGCCAAGGGCAGCCAATCAACAAGTGTTTCACTGGTCTGCCCTTAGAAGCCATCACAACCATGCCTACTAATGGCATGGCTGTGATTGGCCAGTGCATCATGTGATACAGCCTCTATATGGGGCTGGAGTCACCGTGCTGCATGTCATATGCTCTCAGGATAGTTTAGGGAGAGGATGCTGCTGGCTCTGTGAGGGACAGATTGCAGATATTATAGAACATCTCATCCTGCATTACTGAACAATCTGATTGTGGACTAGGGAGAGATACTAGTACTGCTGCTTTGAGGGACAGATTGCAGACCTCATCCTGCTGCACAGAACGATCTGACTGGACTAGGTAGAGTCTGTTGCTTTAAGGGAAAGATTATTGTTCTAAAATCATCTCCAAGTTCAATAGGGAAAGGTTCCAGCTGTTGCTTTAAGGGAAAGATTATTGTTCTAAAATCATCTCCAAGTTCTATAGGGAAAGGTTCCAGCTGTTGCTTTAAGGGAAAGATTATTGTTCTAAAATCATCTTCAAGTTCTATAGGGAAAGGTTCCAGCTGTTGCTTAGAGGGACAGATTATTGTTCTAAAATCATCTCCAAGTTGTATAGGCAAAGTTTCTTCCAGCCGCATAGAGAGCCATATTATTGTTCTAAAATCATCTCCTAGTTCTATAGGGAGAGGTTCCTGCTGTTGCTTAAAGGGACAGGTTATTGTTTCTTGCACAAAATTAAAAAGTGCATCTACATTGCTGGTTTAAAAAAAAAAAATCCAAAAACTACATTTTTGTCGTTGTAGATCAACTCTACTTCTATGTTAAGAGAGATTTGTGTTCTGAGTTTTTTGGTCTTTTTCTATCCATCCATCTGAAGGGTGTTCTGGCCTGACTTCATGCATACATTTCCATGTACCTTCATTAACATTATTGTCATCTTGAATTTCCAAGACTGGCAGTTCTGGTTTGGCTGATGTAGTTGTTGCGCAAAATACAAATGGACATTGTATTCTAACAGATTATTACATTTTTTTATCAGTGAAATATTCCCTGCATTCTGACCATAAATATGAATGCTTACCTGTGTGAATTTTCTGGTGTTTAAAAAGGTGGGAGATAGACGGTAATATGGCGATCAGAGGCCTTACCTTAGGAAGCATGGGGAAAGAAGAACAGGAAGTGTGTCCTAAGACTCCCTGGCCAAACAGGTTTTCAGGACCCGCCTCCTGATTGGCCAAGAGGAGAATCAGGAAAACAATAACGAATATCATATCGCTATTAACACACAACTGCGCCCTGAGCCCACCCTTTTTTGAAGCCAATTAGAGCCTCATTGGAAACCATGCATCCAGCACCCGGCATGTAGATTAGGGATTTGGGCACATGGATTAGTCCAAAGCCTGTAAGGGGTCCCTCTCAGTGCCAGCATCTTTTACCCAGCTCCTTCCAGGTACAGGTCTTTGGAGGCCTTGATTGGCTGGTGTGGCATGACATAAATCCTGCACGTGCACCAGAGTTGAGTCATCCTAGTACGCAGGGACCATGCCGGCAATGTGAATTAACCACTTCAGCCCCAGAAGGTTTTACCCCATTAATGACCAGGCTATTTTTTGCGATACGGCACTATGTTACTTTAACTGACAATTGCGCGGTCGTGCAACGCTGTACCCAAATAAAGTTGATGTCCTTTTCCCCACAAACAGAGCTTTCTTTTAGTGGTATTTGATCACCTCTGTGTTTTTATTTTTTGCAGAAATAAACAAAAAAACAAAAAAGGCTGACAATTTTAAAAAGAAAACAATATTTTTTACTTTCGGCTATAAAAAATATCCAATAAAAAATGTATTATGACACAGGAGAAGCTTGCTAATGTCATCCTGGACTCCTCACCCAAATTTGATCTAATCTGGGATCCCTGGAAAAATTATCTAAATTTACCCCCTTGAACCAACATTGCCATACCTTCTCGTTAGATTCCCTGGTGTTTTATTCTTTTTTCTTCGCGCTTCTTTCTTTCTTCTCTCTTTATCCCCCCCCTTTTTTTTCTCTCTTTCCCTCTCTTCTGTCCCTTTTAGCATTACCTTTTCACTCTGGTTATCTTCATGGGGTGGGCTCATGTCCTGCCCATATAATCCCCATGTTTGGAGCCAGAAGCAGGAGCAAATATTACTTCTGCTCAAACTTATTGTTTAGGTCAATACAAGTTATCAGGACTCTGGTTCTACCCTCACTAGTCTATTATGCCTTCCAGGGCCCACGGTAAGTTCTCAGTTGTACAAAAGAGCTCTATGCTATCCACTTTGCAGGGTATACTTTTCTTTCCAGTTTCTCTCTCCCCTCGCCCCCATACTCCTTCCTCTGCGCTTTAGTCAGTCTACATGTAGTACCCCACGGACCACAGCATGTTCCCAATAGGAGTGGTCCTTGGGGTTCTTGAGTGGGGGGATTTAAGTGTCTACAATCTTTATTTTAGCTTACTTCTTTTCATTGTCACTATTATTATGTCAATGGTTCTGTTCCTTTCACTGTTTACCACTGCACTGTTGGCCCTGCAAGGCCGTGATATAGTCCTTTTGGATACGCCACTGTGACAAAGGTGTTTATGTCTCTGTATGCGAAGTATGTTGTTATATGCTAAAAACTCAATAAAAATGTTTAAACTAAAAAAAAAATGTAAAAAATCAAATGTCTTCATCAATTTAGGCCAATATGTATTCTGCTACATATTTTTGGTAAAGTAAAATTCCAATAAGTGTATATTGATTGGTTTGTGCAAAAGTTATAGCATCTACAAACTATAGGATAGATTTATGGACTTTTTTTTCTTTTAATTGTTTTTACTGGTAATGGCGGCAATCAGCGATTTTTAGCGGGACTGTAACATTGCGACAAATATGACACCAAGTGACACTTTTTGGGGACCGTGACACAAATACAGTGATCGGTGCTAAAAAAATGCACTGTCACCGTATAAATGACACTGGCGGGAAAGGGGTTAACATCAGGTTCAATCCAAGGGCTAAGTATGCTTCTACAGAGTGATTTCTAACTGTGTGGGGGATGGTTTAACTGGAGGAATAGAGACAATTGTGTTCCTGATTAGCAGGAACACAAGATCCTCTCCCCTCCTCTCTGACAGAGCGACAGTCTGCCTTGTTTATATAGAGAAGCCTCTGTTCTGCCTCTCCTACATTAGATCGATGAGTCCTGGCGGCCATTGCACCCACCGTACCCACTGATTGGCTTCTGCTGTGTCCAATCACAACGGGAGCGCAGCTCCAGATGTGCGTGTGCACGCCCCAGAGCCTTTTTTAATTTATACTTGTTTTTTGTTTGTTTGTTTTTTCTGTTAAGAGATAGATCTCTATGGTCTCAATGAGGAAGGAGAGTCCCCAGAGAGCTGAGGCTCCTGTGCACATTACTGGATCGTGATAGGGCTCAGTTAAGTATTGGGGGGGTGCACACAGAAGGGTTTTTTTACCTTTATGCATAAAATGCAAACGTAGAAAAAAACTTTGAGCTTTTAGAACCACTTTAATTGAACAAGCTAAAGTTACAAGCTGATTGGCTACTACGCACAGCTGCACGAGATTCTGAGTGCATCAGTTTTTGTAAATCCTCCCCACTATTGGAGAAATATCATTCTATTCACTTTTCCTACTGCCAGTCAATACCAAATTTACCAAATGCAGTTGAAAGAATATATTTTCGATATAATAGGGCATTATAAAAAAAATCATTTATTCATACTTATAAATACAGACAACATTCTGCTTATGTGCAATGGGGGCAATTAGCAAAGACACGCCAGGAAATTCATACACCTAGAAAATTTACTCAAGGACAACCCAATGGTCCTATTAATTGGCCGGAATGGATCTGTCTCCCGTCCCTTCTCATTTTTCTCTCTGGTTAGTCACTGTCTGTTCTGGTTTGCTCTGTGTTAGCTCATTCTGTCTCATTCCATGTACCTGGTTTTCGCAAACCCTCAGAATATTTATAGTGTTATTGTTAATCTGGGATTGCTGGTGGTTAATTGGTTGTGTTTCCCGATCTGTATCCCAGGCCCTTTATTTTTGTATCATGTGATCGTAGTTCTGGCATTTTCATAGAATGGTAGATTCACCACATTCTGATTCTTTTGAATATCTTAATGTAGACCATTTTCCTTATGGGGTACTCCCATTTCCCCTGAGACATGATATACTGAATGTCGGCCCTTAGGTACAGATACATATTTTTCCTTTATATTTTTATCTTTTTGATATCCTTTAACTATCTCCATATAATAAAACAAATATTTTTACAATTTGGTCTATAGATGTTCCCAAACCTGTTATATCACTCTATTATTATTATTTGGCCAAGATCTCTACACATCCTATTTAATTTGAGACTTATACCTGTCACATACCCGGGGCATATGTAAGTTCCCTTGTACTTTTAGGTGTTGCATCCTCTACTTTAGCAGTTGTGCTCATTTATTGATTTTTTTTTTCTATACATTTTTCTTTAACGGCATCTTGTCCCTTGACACCCCCTTATACCCCTTATGAGTGGCCCTGTACACACACATAGATTGATTTACATGGACCTGTGTCTTTTTCCAACCTTATAATAATTATACTTTTGTCTGATAATTCTTAGTCATCACTTCTAATCCTGGTTCGCCTTCTTGACATATACAGTGGATATAAAAAGCCTACACACCCCTGTTAAAATGTCAGGTTTCTGTGATGTAAAAAAATGAGACAAAGATAAATCATTTCAGAAATTTTTCCTCCTTTAATGTGACCTATAAACTTTACAACTCAATTGAAAAACAAACTGAAATCTTTTAAGGGTGGAAGTAAAACTTAAAAAACTAAAATAATGTGGTTGCATAAGTGTTCACGCCCTCTTATAACGGGGGATGTAGCTGTGTTCAGAATTAAGCAATCACATTCAAACTCATGTTAATTAGGATTCAGTACACACCTGCCATCATTTAAAGTGCATCTGATTAACCCCAAATAAAGTTCAGCTGTTCTCGTAGGTCTTTCCTGACATTTTCTTAGTCACATCCTACAGCAAAAGCCATGGTCCACAGAGAGCTTCCAAAGCATCAGAGGGATCTCATTGTTAAAAGGTATCAGTCAGGAGAAGGGTACAACAGAATGTCCAAGGCATTAGATATACCATGGAACACAATGAAGACAGTCATCATCAAGTGGAGAAAATATGGCACAACTGTGACATTACCAAGAACTGGACGTCCCTCCAAAATTGATGAAAAGAAGAGAAGAAAACTGTTCAGGGAGGCTGTCATGAGGCCTACAGCAACATTAAAGGAGCTGCAGGAATATCTGGTAAGTACTGGCTGTGGGGTAGTCAAGAACCATTACAGTGTCAACACGGTATAAAAGAGGTGAACTACTACTGACAGAAGTAACACAAGGTACCATATAGATTACGGAACCTGTAAGACAACATGGGAAGAGGACTGACTATGGAAAATTGTTACTCTAGGGAGACTACGAAACCTTCGAGAGACACCTGGTACCGAAAACGACATCCTACACTGATTCTTTTACAGTCCTTTCTGGATGCTCTTGTCGACTTGAAATAAACCCCAATTAGTCT
>BLSH010109271.1:1662316-1675233 GCA_018402905.1 Glandirana rugosa
ACTCACAACTCCTCCTCGGGGGCTGAAGATAGGGACAACCCTCAGTAACTCTGGAACACACATACACCTATACTCCCTTATGCCTCGCCAACTCTATGAAGGGAGGTAACCCCGACCCCAAACAGGGATAGAAGTCGGGGGCTCCTCCTCAACACTCAAAGGTGACGACCCGATAGGATATTGCCACCATTGACACAAAACAATTCCACCGTTTTCATTATCAAGACTCTAACCCTTACAGGCCTTCTAGGCTGCCGTGGGGACAGACAAGGCAAATAACCTCCTGCTTTTCCTTTTTTTTTTCTCTTCTTCTTCTCCTTTCTCTCCCACCTCCGCATTCCTCCCCGATCTCCCTCCTCCCATCCCTTCCTTTCGGGTTACCCCCCCCCACCCCCCCTCACCCCACCTCCCCCCTCACCCCACCTTCCCTTACACAATGAGATATGCCGATTTACCTTCGATCTGGGACACTAAACATAAAATCACCCTAAAGTAAGCTTTTCTCGCTAAGGGAAAAGAGATAGATGACATTACATGCTCAGTTCACTCCTACATCTTAGCACCCCAATTAAACATCTAACAAGAGACTAACTCTAACTCCTTTAATATACATGAACTTAATCTGATCTATTCGGACGACTCACGTTCTGAGGATGTGAGTTCAGGCGACTGCGAGACGTTCAGGTAATAAGTGATATATTTGTTATCTTGTTAGTCGACCATAAGTATACCGCTTCTCTCTCCTAAAATCTTGTTTGATCCTATTTACCTACTGTATCATTATCTTCAGTTATTGTTGGATCCTAAGATATAAGGTCCCGATGTAAGACGCTACCTACCTGCGATATTTCATAACTCTGTACCACCTTTGTAACCCAGTATTTCTAATAAAACTCTTATTGGAAAAAAAAAAAAAAAATTGTATTCTCGCTTTTGCCTGTTTTGTTTTAATTCTGTTGGCAAAATATTTCCCCATTTTATTGGCCTGTGAGTAGGTGGTAAGTTTAAATTTACATAATTGATGGTCATATTGTTCCACTAAGAGGGTTCGAAGGGAGTTTCTGAGATTCTGTAATTCCTCAGCTCTCCCCGGGTTGGGAATTTTTTTTTTTTTGAGATTCTAGTCTATTAATTTCTATTACTGTATCTTCTACTTGTTTGTTGTATTCTCTTTTGGCTCTCGAATTTTGCTGGATGCATATACCCCTTATGAATGCCTTGTGTGCATTCCAAATTGACCATGGGTCAGTTACCGATGGGACATTTGTGTGGAAAAATTTGCGAAGATGTTGAGAGACATACTTGTTGGTCTTAGGATTTTGTATAGTTTTGAGGTTACACCTCCATATAGATGCTCTGTCCTTTGGTCCCTGTTCCTCCAGTGAAAGCAACACTGTTGCGTGGTCCGACCAGGTGATATTCTCTACACTGGAAGAAGATCTCTGGAGGAGCCATAAATCTGTCAAATACATATCAATGCAAGAGTAAGTCCCGTGTCTATAGGAGTAGAACGTATAGTCTCTCTCCCTGATGCGCGGTGACATCTCCATACATCATATAACCCCTCTTTGTGCAGTAAAGGTCCCATTGAGGGTTTCCTCCCCTTGGGTTCAGAGGAGGAATCCATCTCTGGGTTGGTTGTTAGATTGAAGTCCCCACATATTATTAAATGTCCATATTTGCATTTGGATATTGTTGTCAGAAATCTTTGGAAGAATCTCAGTTGATGGGTATTGGGTGCATACACCGTAACTAGGGTAAGTGGAATGTCATTGATCTCGCATATTAGGATAAGATATCTTCCTTTCACATCTCTAATAACATCTTTCGTCTTAACATTAAGAGAGTGTTTAAGAGCTATCATTACTACTTGTTTTTACGTGGCCCATTTGCCATGAATATGTGAGGGTATGACTTGTGTGTACATTTCGGGTGTTTCATCTCCTGGAAGTGGGTTTCCTGAACGCTAACAATATCTGCGTTTGCAGATGTAGCTTCCTTCCATAGAGAAAATATTTTCGCCGGGTGGTTTAACCCATTGGCGTTTATTGATAGGCATTTAATAGTCATTAAGTGATGTCAAAGTTCATGTGTGTGCCATAGTAGGTTACCTTGTGGGGTATTGGTGTGTTGTCCTTCCATTTGTGTTTCAGGCTCGACTTGATTTCCTTACCATTGTGGACTTGGGGTTTTAAACTGTTGAGGAATAACCGAAAGTTAACATAAAAAGAGGATCTTAACATAGATCCGAAAACAGAACCAGCTGCCTTGCTTCTTTTAGGGGCCATAGGATGTGAAATACTCCTTTGTCATCAGTCAATGCGGTCTTGAATGGTCTGTGCCTCCTTCCATTGATTTGTTTTTGGCTGGCCTTTTGCAGGATACAATTTGCCATTCTTCCTCCAGTGCTGTCGGGTGAGATGTATGTGCTTGTGAAGGGTGCACCATAGGGGGCAGGATGCCCCATTTTCTTAATGCATGGAGACCTTCCTCCATGGATGAGATTAGGGATGTGTTGCCATTGTATGTTACTGATAAAGTGGCTGGGTATTTCCAGCGGTGCGGGATATTGTGTTTCCGCGGTGCTTTGGTGACTGTCACTAGGTTCTTCCTTCTCTGTAGCGTGTGTTTTGACAAGTCAGGTAGCATTTGTAGGCCTGCAAATTCCCCTGGTAGATCTGCGGTTCTTCTAAATGCTATTGTAATTGACTGTTTGGATTTGTAGTAGTGCATTCTTAAAATCACATCCCTGGGTACCTCTGAGGCTAAGAAAGAGGGTTTAGGGAGTCTATGGATTCTGTCTATTAACAGATCTGCTGTAGAGAGAGATGGTGCTATCTTAGTGAACAGCTCAGTCACGTACTTCTGTAGCTGCTCCTGGGTTATACTTTCAGGAATACCTCGTATTTTAAGGTTATTCCTTCTTGCCCGGTCTTCTATATGTTATGTGATATTTTAGCTTTAATTCACTCTATCTCCTCTGTATGGCTTCTGCGTGCATCCACCATGGAGTTAAAGGAAGTGGTGATCTGTTCAATGGAAGATTCAGTGTGTGCCACCCTGTCTCCCAGATCATGGAGCTCATGCTGGAACTGTTGCATGCACTCTTTAATGTCTGTCTGTAATGAAGCTCTGAGTGAAATTAGCATTCCTTTTAAAGTTATATCTGAGATTGGTTGTCCCAGGGTAGGGAAGGAATCTATGGGGTCTGGAGTGGCTTGCTGTATGTTGTTAGCAGTGGGGGATGTGCGGCTTACCTCCTGTTGGTCTCTGCGGGGCCTGGATTTTGCCGGGCTTTGAGTGGAGGGAGTTGAGGAGCCTGAGGAATCCCCGCTCTCTGGGTTTCCCACCTGCCGCGCCACTGGAGGGACAACGCCGCTGTGCTTAATTCACCTCTGGCTCCACGTGTCATCTGGAGCCGCGGACCTCCACCATTTTGTGTAGGCCGCCCGGCTCCGGGATGGAAGAAGCTGGCGAGCTTCTTCACCTGAGAGCCTTCCTTCTTCTTTCGGGTCATTCCCTACACCTTCCACAGTGTGCCAGAGCTCTGTGGGCTCTCTTGTGGCTGCTAAGGCACCGACCATCGCCGTTTGTCCCGGGTGGCTGAGCGGAGCTCTTAGGTCATGCGGCCATCTTCTCCGCCAGTCGCCATGCCCCCCAGGGGCAGGGGCCATTTTGTTTGTTACTGATGTACTATTGGTGAGGGGACACACTGTTCAGTGTGCTCCTGTGCCTTTAAGGAGGATTGGGCTACCTCCAGGTCCACCTTCCCCCTATCTATCCATTAGAATGCATGTGATTCTACTGTGGAATTTACAAGGGTTAGGACTGCAGGTAATACAGGGTGCCATGAAGCAGCCCTGCAGCTTACGCACAAATGTGTGCTAACTAAACCTCTGTTTTTAATGCATACTGTTGGACAGGTTAATTTAGTTAGTAAGCAGACTGGTTGGTGAGTTAATCTGAGAATTTCTCCAGTTTTGTCTTGAAGGAGAAAAATTATGCATTTAAAACATTTTATAACAGATACAAAACAAAAACAAAAGCGTTTTCTAATTTTCAAAATTTTCAGCATTTTTTCGTTTGTTTAGCAAAAAACTAAAAACTGAGTGCTGATTAAATACCACCAAAAGAAAGCTCTATCTGTGTGAAAAAAATGATAACAATTTTATATGGGTACAGTGTTACATGACCTCTATGGGAGCTTAGCTCAAGGGGATCACCTTCCCTGGGAAAAAAAGGCAGTCCAAAATGGCAGGTTTTCTTAAACGCTGCTCAACCAGGATGAGGTAGCCTTAAACGTAAAAAAGGTAGGTAGCCAGTTTTATTTTAAAAGGTTAAATGAAAATAAAACAAACAAAACAGAAAATAGATCCTTGCCATCCAGGCTCTTACTAAACATCTTCAGTTTCCCTAACTGAGCGGTGAAGGGCTTCTCCCAGTCACCCACAAAACAAAGACAATGCAAACCTTTTGTTTCAGTCATAAAGCAAGCTTCAGTTCAAGCTCTCTCAGGTTTGATGGATTCTGAGTCACAGGCCAGAGCAATCATCTCATCCAGACCTGCTTCCTTTATACCACCTGTTGATGGACAAAAGTGGACCGCAAAATCTGGTCCGGAACCAACCCTACCAAGGTGGCTGATAAAACCCGGGCTGGATTCTAGCTTAGTTTCCTGCACGTGAACGCATGCGAGGTGAAACATAACGTCCATCAATCACCAAGCCTTTCATAGCCACACCTCGCAATTGTCATTCAAAGTGTGACAGCACTGAAAGCTGAAAATTGGTCTAGGCAGGAAGGGGGTAAAAGTGCCCAGTAGGCATATGGTTAAATATATCTATGTTTGGAAAACTTTTCATGCATTTTCAGATAGGAAGGGGGACCTAAATCCAACACGATAATCAAAGCAATACCATAATTAGTGCAATAAAAAATAAATACAAAAATACTTGAATATCAGTCATAAACAGAAGCACATAAATGTGCAATGAATAAATGGATAAGTGAATGATAGCCTACTAGTGACTAAATTAAATTATTACATCTTGAATACTGCAAATAATTAGTGAGAGTAACCATGACAAGATCCATTAGTGTGTCAGAAATGACCTAATGTGTAACTCCCAGGGTACCCATTCCAAGATGGTCAAGGCTGCATAGATAAGAGAGGCTCCATAAAAGCCTTCCCAAAGAACTTGCATGCTGAAGCCACAATACATTTCTGAGCTTTTTATAGAGCTCTATCCTTAGAGGACCCCAAAGCTGAATAGACAAAAGGAAATGCCCACATCACGCAGGTGGTAACATGGACAGCTGAAGAAGGATCAATTCTCCTGTGCACTGTGGAAGAGAGTAGACTTTGGACTGTAATGTCACGTGATAATGGATTTAAAATGGTTCTAACCCCTTACATATACCCACTGAAGTCCTCTCTCCTCTTCATCCATTCAAAGTCCAGAATTTACACATAATTTCTGAGTTTCACAACTGCACAACACAGAGCAGGGAACTGAGTGTAATCTGAGACCTGAGTGGGGGGAATGAAACCCCTCCGCACAGTTTCATAGGGAAATATGCACAGCTGAGGTTGTCAATCACCTGCTGTATGATGAAGGGGGGGGGGCGGGGCATTTTACCAGGATCGTCTGGTGTCAGCCTAGACTGTCAGAAGTGACTCATGCGATAGCAGAGGAATGATAGAGCAGACAAAAATCACAAGAGATTTACAACCACTTTAAGTAATGAAAGGGACATTAGGTAAGGTTTTTAAAATTCTACAAACCATTGATTAGTTAGTAGGGGGTGGAGAAGTGATCATGTGGGGTGAGCAGCAATTTGGAGGTTAGCATTAAACATAATTGGCACATAAAGTAAAAAAACAACAAAAAAAAGAGATTAATTATATAAAAAAATATATATATATACGGTATACAGTATTTCACAAAAGTGAATACGCCCCTCACATTTTTGTAATTATTTTATTCTACCTTTTCCTGTGACAACACTGAAGAAATGACACTTTGCTACAATGTAAAGTAGTGAGTGTACAGCTTGTATAATAGTGTAAATTTGCTGTCCCCTCAAAATAACTCAACACACAGCCATTAATGTCTAAACCACTGGCAACAAAAGTGAGTACACTCCTATATGAAAATGTCCAAATTTGGCCAAAAGTGTCAATATTTTGTGTGGCCAACATTATTTTCCAGCACTGCCTTAAATCTCTTGAGCATGGAGTTCACCAGAGCTTCACAGGTTGCCACTGGAGTCCTCTTCCACTCCTCCATAACATCATGGAGCTGGTGAATGTTAGAGCCCTTGCGCTCCATCCACCTTCCATTTGAGGATGCCCCACAGATGCTCAATAGGGTTTAGGTCTGGAGACATGCTTGGCCAGTCCATCACCTTTACCCTTTAGCTTCTTTAGCAAGGCAGTGGTCATCTTGGAGGTGTGTTTGGGGTCCTTATCATGTTGGAATACTGCCCAGTGGCACAGTCTCCGAAGGGAAGGAATCATGCTCTGCTTCAGTCACAGTACACATTAGCATTCATGGTTCCCTCAATGAACTGTAACTCCCAAGTTCCGACAGCACTCATGCAGCCCCAGACCATGGCACTCCCACCACCATGATTGACTGTAGGCAAGACACATTAGTCTTTGTACTCCTCACCTGGTTGCCACTACAAACATGGTTCCAGTAATCCATGTCCTTAGTCTGCTTGTCTTTAGCAAGCTGTTTGCAGGCTTTCTTGTGCATCATCTTTAGAAGAGGCTTCTTTGTGGGACAACAGCCATGAAGACCAATTTGATGAAGTGCGCGGCGTATGGTCTGAGCACTGACAGGCTGACCCCCCACTCCTTCAACCTCTGCAGCAATGCTGACAGCACTCATTCATATATTTCCCAAAGACAACCTCTGGATATGACACTGAGCATGTGCACTCAACTTCTTTGGATGACCATGGTGAGGCCTGCTCTGAGTGGAACCTGTCCTGTTAAACCGCTGTATGGTCTTGGCCACCATGCTGCAGCTCAGTTTCAGGATCTTGGCAACCTTCTTATATCCTAAGCCATCTTATGTAGAGCAACAATTTCTTTTTTTCAGATCCTCAGAAAGTTCTTTGCCATGAGGTGCCATGCTGAACTTCAAGTGACCAGTATGGGAGAGTGAGAGCGATAACACCAAATTTAACACACCCGCTCCCCATTCACACCTGAGACCTTGTAACACTAACAAATCACATGAGACCAGGGAGGGAAAATGGCTAATTGGGCCCAATTTGGACATTTTCATATAGGAGTGTACTCACTTTTGTTGCCAGTGGTTTAGACATTAATGGCTGTGTGTTGAGTTATTTTGAGGGGACAGCAAATTTACACTGTTATACAAGCTGTACACTCACTACTTTACATTGTAGCAAAGTGTCATTTCTTCAGTGTTGTCACATGAAAAGGTATAATAAAATAATTACAAAAATGTGAGGGGTGTATTCACTTTTGTGAGATACTGTGTATATATATATATATATATATATATATATATATATTTTTTTTTTTATATAATTAATCTCTTTGTTTTTTTTTTTTACTTTATGTGCCAATTATGTTTAATGCTAACCTCCAAATTGCTGCTCACCCCACATGATCACTTCTCCACCCCCCACTAACTAATCAGTAGTATGTAGGATTTTAAAAACCTTACCTAATGTCCCTTTCATTACTTAAAGTGGTTGTAAACCTCTGAAATGAAAAATAAATAAAGCATATCTATCTATAGCGTGTACTGCCTCTATCCAAAGCACCTAGTGTGATTTTTGTCTGCTCTATCATTCCTCTGCTATCGGCATGAGTCACTTCTGACAGTCTATGCTGAAACCAGACGATCCTGGTAAAATGCCCCGCCCCCCTTCATCATACAGCAGGTGATTGACAGCCTCAGCTGTGCATATTTTCCTATGAAACTGTGCGGAGGGGTTTCATTCCCCCCACTCAGGTCTCAGATTACACTCAGTTCCCTGCTCTGTGTTGTGCAGTTGTGAAACTCAGAAATGATGTGTAAATTCTGGACTTTGAATGGATGTACAGGGTGGGCCATTTATATGGATACACCTTAATAAAATGGGAATGGTTGGTGATATTAACTTCCTGTTTGTGGCACATTAGTATATGTGAACGTAACTTTATTCTTTCATGAGTTATTTACAAGTTTCTGACCACTTATAAAATGTGTTCAATGTGCTGACCATTGTGTTGGATTGTCAAAGCAACCCTCTTCTCCCACTCTTCACACACTGATAGCAACACCGCAGGAGAAATGCTAGCACAGGCTTCCAGTATCCGTAGTTTCAGGTGCTGCACATCTCGTATCTTCACAGCATATGGTTTTTTTATGGTTTTTATGGTCAGTAAAAACCAATACCGGGTGAGCTGCTCCTTCCAGGAGGTACCGCCATTCCTCCAAAGCTGACTTGATGGCCAGCAATTCCCTATCACCGACATCATAGTTCCAGCAATTTGGTGCACCACCACATTATGGGTGTCAGGTCTGAGCATTCCTAGATGAACAGTTTCCTGGAAAGTGGATTGGTCATTGTGGGCCAGTTGAATGGTCCCCAAGGTCTCCCGATCTGACCCCCTTAGACTTTTATCTTTGGGGTCATCTGAAGGCAATTGTCTATGCTGTGAAGATACGAGATGTGCAGCACCTGAAACACATTTTATAAGTGGTCAGAACCTTGTAAATAACTCATGAAAGAATAAAGTTACGTTAAAACCAAGCACACCATTGTTTTTCTTGTGAAATTCCCAATAAGTTTGATGTGTCACATGACCCTCTTCCTATTGAAAAAACAAAAGTAGGATTCAAAATGGCCGACTTCAAAATGGCCGCCATGGTCACCACCCATCTTGAAAAGTTTCCCCCCTCACATATACTAATGTGCCACAAACAGGAAGTTAATGTCACCAACCATTCCCATTTTATTAAGGTGTATCCATATAAATGGCCCACCCTGTAGAGGAGAGAGGACTGAAGATAAACAGGTTCAACTCATGCAGAGGGGTTTGCTTCATCTCTGTGTATGACCTGAGCTTAGTCACTTCAGGGGGTATATATAAGGGGTTAGAACCATTTTAAATCCATTATCACGTGACATTACAGTCCAAAGTCTACTCTCTTCTGCAGTGCACAGGAGAATTGATCCTTCTTCAGCTGTCCATGTTACCACCTGCGTGATGTGGGCATTTCCTTTTGTCTATTCAGCTTCGGGGTCCTCTAAGGATAGAGCTCTATAAAAAGCTCAGAAATTTATTGTGGCTTCAGCACGCGAGTTCTTTGTGAAGGCTTTTATGGAGCCTCTCTTATCTATGCAGCCTTGACCATCTTGGAATGGGTACCCTGGGAGTAACACATTAGGTCATTTCTGACACACTAATGGATCTTGTCATGGTTACTCTCACTAATTATTTGCGGTATTCAAGATGTAACAATTTAATTTAGTCACTAGTAGGCTATCATTCACTTATCCATTTATTCATTGCACATTTATTTGCTTCTGTTTATGACCGATATTCAAGTATTTTTGTATTTATTTTTTATTGCACTAATTATGGTATTGCTTTGATTATCATGTTGGATTTAGGTCCCCCTTCCTATCTGAAAATGCATGAAAAGTTTTCCAAACATAGATATATTTAACCATATGCCTACTGGGCACTGTTACCCCCTTCCTGCCTAGACCAGTTTTCAGCTTTCAGTGCTGTCACACTTTGAATGACAATTGTGAGGTGTGGCTATGAAAGGCTTGGTGATTGTTGGACGTTATGTTTCACCTCGCATGCATTCACGTGCAGGAAACTAAGGTAGAATCCAGCCCGGGTTTTATCAGCCACCTTGGTAGGGTTGGTTCCGGACCAGATTTTGCAGTCCACTTTTGTCCATCAACAGGTGGTATAAAGGAAGCAGGTCTGGATCAGATGATTGCTCTGGCCTGTGACTCAGAATCCATCAAACCAGAGAGAGCTTGAACTGAAGCTTGCTTTATGACTGAAACAAAAGGTTTGCATTGTCTTTGTTTTGTGGGTGACTGGGAGAAGCCCTTCACCGCTCAGTTAGGGAAACTGAAGATGTTTAGTAAGAGCCTGGATGGAAAGGATCTATTTTCTGTTTTGCTTGTTTTATTTTCATTTAACCTTTTAAAATAAAACTGGCTACCTACCTTTTTTACGTTTAAGGCTACCTCGTCCTGGTTGAGCAGCTTTTAAGAAAACCTGCCATTTTGGACTGCCTTTTTTTCCCAGGGAAGGTGATCCCCTTGAGCTAAGCCCCCATAGAGGTCATGCAACACTGTACCCATATAAAATTGTTATCATTTTTTTCACACAGATAGAGCTTTCTTTTGGTGGTATTTAATCAGCACTTTTTTTAGTTTTTTGCTAAACAAACGAAAAAATGCTGAAAATTTTGAAAATTAGAAAACGTTTTTGTTTTTGTTTTGTATCTGTTATAAAATGTTTTAAATGCATAATTTTTCTCCTTCAAGACAAAACTCGAGAAATTCTCAGATCAACTCACCAACCAGTCTGCTTACTAACTAAATTAACCTGTCCAACAGTATGCATTAAAAACAGAGGTTTAGTTAGCACAAATTTGTGCGTAAGCTGCAGGGCTGCTTCATGGCACCCTGTATTACCTGCAGTCCTAACCCTTGTAAATTCCACAGTGGAATCACATGCATTCTAATGGATAGATAGGGGGCAGGTGGACCTGGAGGTAGCCCAATCCTCCTTAAAGGCACAGGAGCACACTGAACTCTGTCCCCTCACCAATAGTACATCAGTAACAAACAAAATGGCCCCTGTGGGGCATGGCAACCGGCGGAGAAGATGGCCGCATGACCTAAGAGCTCTGCTCAGCCACCCGGGACAAACAGCGATAGTCGGTGCCTCAGCAGCCACAAGAGAGCCCACAGAGCTCTGGCACACTGCGGAAGGTATAGGGAATGACCCGAAAGAAGAAGGAAGGCTCTCAGTTTCTTCCATCCCGGCGTCGAACGGCCTACACAAAATGGTGGAGGTCCGCGGCTCCAGACGACACGTGGAGCCGGAGATGAATTAAGCACAGCGGCGTTGTCCCTCCGGTGGCGCGGCAGGTGGGAAACCCAAAGAGCGGATTCCTCAGGCTCCTTTTTCCACACAATTTGAAGATGATTTTAGAACACTAATATGGCTCCCCGCAGCTGATATAGGCTTTTTCCACACAATTTGAAAATTATTTTAGAACACTAATATGGCTCCCCACGGCTGATATAGGCTTTTTCCACACAATTTGAAGATGATTTTAGAACACTAATATGGCTCCCCGCGGCCTATGTAGGCTTTTTCCACACAATTTGAAGATGATTTTAGAACACTAATATTGCTCCCCTGCGGCTGATATAGGCTTTTTCCACACAATTTGAAGATGATTTTAGAACACTAATATGGCTCCCTGCGGCTGATATAGGCTTTTTCCACACAATTTGAAGATGATTTTAGAACACTAATCTTTCCCTTAAAGCAACAGCTGGAGACTTTCCCTGTACAACTTGGAGATGATTTTAGAATCTAAAATCATCTCCTAGTTCTATAGGGAGAGGTTCCTACTGTTGCTTAAAGGGACAGATTATCGTTTCTTGCACAAAATTAAAAAGTGCATCTACATTGCTGGTTTAAAAAAAACAAAAAAATTCCAAAAATTCCAAAAATAAAAAAAACAGTGTTGGCTACTTCCTCCTCCTCCTCCTCCAACGCCACTTTCACCGCCTCCTCAACCTCCAACCCCACATCCACCTCCATTTTTGATTTTTTATGTGATTTTAGGTTTAAAATTATTTAAAGTTATTTCCCTATCCCCATTTCTTTGTAGGGCACTTGCCCTACTCTTGCCCCCATTTCCTTCCTTTTGCAGACCTCTAGGACTTTCCAGGACTTTGTTACAGCCATTTTTGTGCCTAAAAGTTTGGGTCCCCATTGATTTCAATGGGGTTTGGGGTCATTGTCAAAGTTCGGGTGCAGTCTGGACCTGAACCCGGACTTTGTCCAGAAGTTCGGCCGAACCAGCAGAACCTGAACTTCCAGAGGTTCGATCAACTCTAGTCAATACCATATCCCAATTATATGACAGAGGTTTATTGAAATCCACAACCTCCATAATAAGTCAATATGACCTTCAACCAAAAGACACATATACAATTACAAGAATGCTTACATTCCTGTCCAAACACCCCCCAGAGACACTTTTAACGAATTCAGCGGTATGGAACCATTTTCAACCCTCAAACAAGACACCCCCAGCATTTCCTTAATCTATGGTATACTCCAAAATAACTCTGATCTGCAGAAAACAATTTCCATGCAAAAATGGGAAACTGACCTCAAATATCCAATCACTCCAGAGCAATGGAAAAAAGCCATACAATCAATACGATACTCATCACACTGTGAAGCACACTGGGAAATGTCCCTTATGATTTGGCATAGGTGGTACTACACACCCTTTAGGATAGCACAATTCTACCCCACAAGTTCCCCCCTATGTTGGAGAAATTGTGGACAAGTAGGGAATCTTTTATACATCATGTGGGAGTGCCCAATGCTAACAAGTTTATGGAATCAAATCTTTAAAATCATAGCACAATGTACAGGCATATTAAATAGCCCCAAACCAGCATTGACTATACTAAATGTGGGGATTGACTTATACCCCAAAAACTTCTGGCCAGTGATCACGCATGTGCTAATAGCAACCAGATCCTCGATACTGCGGAGGTGGAAAACACCACAAGTGCCAAACGTGTCAGACATAAAACGCATGGTGCACACCCACAAGATGCTTGAACAAGCACTAGCTATTAACTCTTTATCAGCAGACAAA
>BLSH010109288.1:17531-28162 GCA_018402905.1 Glandirana rugosa
GTACATTGTCCATCACAACTCGCTTGGGCCTGACATTGCAAGCCCAGGCATGGCTTGAAAGCCCACAGGCACACGGACACCCGAAAGTTCGGTACGGACCCGAACGTTACAGTCCGGGTTCGCTCAACACTACCTGTTACATGTCCCACACCCGCATCATGTCTTTCTCAGCTTAAATGGCAACCAGTGAGTGTTACCTGTACATGTCCCACACCCACAGCATGTCTCTCTCTGCTTACATGGAGGTCAGTGTGTAACTTACCTGTGTTACATGTCCCACACCTCACCCACAGCACAGCATGTCTCTCTCTGCTTATTACAATGCATGGAGGCAAGTGAGTGTTACCAGGCTGTTTGTTAACATGTCCCACACCCACATGTCTATCGCTTACATCATGTGTCCCATTGTCCACTGTCCAGCTCTGTTAATAATGTGCACCCTTTCCTTTACAATTAGAGTATTTACTGCTGCAGCCTGCAAGCATTTTGTTTTTTTTACAATGCATTTTATTTTTGCATGTCTGTTTTTTTTTTTATTTGCACCATGGCCTTGCATTTGTCCATCTAGTTGCACTGTATTGTGCAGTTTTTATTTTGCTGGCTTGGCTGGGTTCTCAAGAACATTGTTTTTTTTTTTTTTTGTAATGTTCTGCTTCAAATTCTGTTTCCACACCCCAAGTGCACGCCAGATGTATTTCCTGTTCCCAGCTGGGTTACTTGGCTATACCAAGATGCATGCTCCTCGCATGGCTGCAGGAAGAACAAGCGATGACAATCGGTGATTTGCAGCAGAGATTTATTTCCAATTTTCCATTATCGTTGAAAATCGGTCAGATGTTTGTCTTAGTTAGAAGTGTCACGTGTGAATGTTTGAAAACCATGGTATTTCTAAAGGCTCAAAATGTATTCATTTTTTGTTTCCTCTTTTTTTTTTTTTTTTTCCCCTGTCCAGAGATGTATTTATTTCAGTCTTCAATGTAAGGCTGGGTTCACACTGCAGCGGGGCGGAGCGGCGCGATGCGGCGCTCCAGGCGATCTCAAAGCGGCTTGCTAGGAGACTTCTATCATAGAAGTCAATGCAAGCCGCCTGAGATCGCCCTGAAAATAGTGCAGGGACCATTTTTCTAATGCGGAGCGAAGTGATTCGCTCCTATTAGAACGGTCCCATTTGCACAGCATTGAGGCGAATTGTCAGGCGACTCAAGTCGCCTGACAATTCGCCTAGATGTGAATGGGCCGCGAAGTCGCGCCGCTCTGCCCCGCTGCAGTGTGAACCGGCCCTAAGGGATGCCAGCAAAATTTCAGCAGTTTGTTAGTATTTTAACCACTTCCTTACTGGGCACTTAAACCCCCCTCCTGCCCAGACCAATTTTCGGCTTTCAACGCTGTCGCATTTTGAATGACAATTGCGCGGTCATGCGACGTTGTACCCAAACAAAATTTTTATCATTTTTTTCCCACAATTAGAGCTTTCTTTTGGTGGTATTTGATCACCTCTGTGGTTTTTATTTTTTGCGCTATAAACAAACAAAGAGCGATGATTTTGAAAAAAGAACAATATTTTTTACTTTTTTGCTATAATAAATATCCAAAAAAAAATATAAAAAAGAAAATTATTCATCAATTTTGGCCAATATATATTCTTCTACATATTTTTGGTAAAAAAAAAATCGCAATAGGCATATTTTGATTGGTTTGCGCAAAAGCAATCGCGTCTACAAACTATGGGAATAGATTTATGGCGTTTTTACTATTTTTTTTTCTTACTAGTAATGGCGGCGATCTGCGATTTTTATCGGGACTGCGATATTGCAGCGGACATGTCGGACGTTTTTGACACATTTTTGAGACCAATGACATTTATACAACGTTCAGAAATTTAAATGTCCACGGATTACTGTTTAAATGTCATTGGCAGTGAAGGGGTTAACAGTGTTCCCTGGGCGTGTTCTAACTGTGGGGGGCCGGGGCTGGTCGGCACAGAACAGATCTAACTGATCCCAGTGACAGGGATCAGTAGATCTGGTATGTCCCATTCACAGAACGGAGAACCGCCGTGTTTACATCGGCGGTTCCCCGTTCTGAGGCTGCTACAAGTGATCGGCGGGTCTCGGGCGGACATCGAGTCCGCCCGACCCGCGGGCACACCCCCACAGCGTGCAGCGCCCGTGAGAGCGCGCCGCCGCAAGCTGCGAGTGCGCGCGGGGAGCTCGCATGAGGCAGGACATCCATAGACGTCCGCCCGGAATTTCAGAGCCGTGCTGTAACCATCTTTTGGCTATAGCGCGGTCCTGAACTGGTTAAGATTAGTGAAACCAACTCGCGCATTGCAGACTGCAAACTTTGTTCTGCAAAAATATCAAGAGGAGGATCAAAAGTTAGTTCTTATAATACCAGTAATCTCATAAAACACCTCAAAATGAAACACAAGACTGAGCATGGAGAATTTACCGTCACTAGCACTGGCATTCAACAACTGACACTGCAGCAAACCCTTTTAAGACGTGAAAAATATTGCATGGATAACCCAAGGGCTATGAAAATATCTGAAGCAGTTACCCAATTCATTGTTCTTGACGATCAACCACTATCAATATTTGACAATGTGAGTTTTCGCCGACTTCTGAATCTTTTTGAGCCTAAGTACGAAATTCCCAATAGCCGTTACATCACAGATGTCATCTTGCCTCAATTAAGCAACATCCTGTGTCTGTAATTAGCTTAACTGCACAATGGATTGATGGCAATTTCTCTCTTCAGCAAGTCATGCTCCATGCAAATAAGGCTATCACACAGGCCACGCTATAACGAGCATACTTAAAGTGATGCTTGACACTTGGGCCATTCCCAAAAGTTCTGTCCATGTGGTAGTCCGAGATAATGCCAGAAATATGATAAAAGGTGTGGAAGATGCTGGTCTTCAGAGTCTTTCATGTGTGGCACATACACTGCAGCTGGCTGTCTCAGAGGGTCTTTTATCACAGTGCAGCATTACGGATGCTGTGGGAGTTGGGCACAAAATAGTTGGCCACTGTAAACATTTAAACCTGGCATATAAAAGATATTCAGCTCCAACTTGGTCAACCCATGAAAAGACTTCAACAAGATGTTCAGACTCGCTGGAACAGTACATTTTACATGCTGCAGTCTCTGATCTGAGCAGAAGCGGGCCATTGGAGTATAAGTGTCAGAAGATGAGCTGCCTGCAACGATCACTGCCAATCAGTAGAATCTCATAGAAAAGATGGTCAATATCTTGGCTCCCTTTGAAGAATTGACTCGGCATATGAGTTCAAATAATTTTGCCTCAGATGTAATTCCTGCAATCACAGATGAGGGTCACGTTGTGATGGATGGATGAGGATCACGTTGTGAAAACGAAGAATGCATTGCTTGCTGCTTTGCAGAAACCCTTCTCTGACATGGAGCAAGACCCACTCTACTGCATTGTTACCTTATTCATTCCATGGTAGGTAGCTGCTGCCTACTTATATCATGCCATGCTGTGCACTGTTTTTGGTTAATTGGTTTCCGACCGATCCAACTCTCGGTGGGTCCCCCGTCGGCACTCCTGGCTCCTTCCCTTATAGCAGTGGGCCACTCCTAGCTCCTTCCCTTATAGCAGTGGGCCCAAAGCAAGCTTCCACAGTTGTTGTTGCTGCTGGCCTTGCATGATTGACATTGTTGTCTTGCTTTTCTTCTTCTTCTAGATATAAAGATCAGTTCTTCTCAAATGCAGATACTGGCAGGCAGGCCAAAGAAATGTTCTTGCTGCAAGAAATATCTGTACAGGCAGCTACACCCGACAAACCACCATCTGTCAAAAAGCCTCACACTGACCAACAGTCAAGTACCATGTCCCCTACTACCACTAACAGCAGTGTGGACAGTGTTTTTCAAGAAATTGCTTGTTCATCTATATTTGAGAACAGTGCTCCCACAGCTGCTACCATACAACTCGAAGCATATTTTGGAGAGGTCACTGTGCCTCGTTCGGACAAACCTCTTGAGTATTGGGCAGTCAATAAACTGCAATTTCCCACTCTGGTCCAAATGGCACAAAAAATATCTTAAAGCTCCTTGCAGTGGGGCGTGGCCTGGAGAGCGATGTGAGAGGACGTGTGGCGTGAGAGCTCCAGGTCTATACAATCCTGATACCAGAATCCTGCATTGGCACCAACTGGATCTGATACTGCAACCTCACAAATATGTCTCTGCACCAAGGGGACCATGTCGCCCCCAAAAACAGCTAAGGACGCCGCTGCTAAGCTTGCGAAATAGAAATACAAGCTCAAGGATAAAAATTCACCAGCTGAAAATGGCACCGAGGCCTCCTCCTCTGGCGTGGAACCCACCTCGTCGGAACTCAGACTGCTGGAAGCCATAGCCCAGTGCCAAGGTACCTTGAAAACGAAGATTGAGGAGGTCAAGATCGACCGGGTCTTGGAGATATATCCACCCCTCCACCAAGATGTTTTTCTACCACTGATAAAACGATGTCAAGAATCGATCTAATTTTTCTTTCCACTGTGCTTCTACCCAAGTTGAAGGCAGTGGGCTTCACACTCAGACATTTATCAGATCATGCCCCCTATTGGGTAACCCTACAATTGTACACTGACTGTCCTGAGCCACAGTGGAAACTAAATCCATACTGGCTCTCGGCAATAGAGGACCGCGCAGACATATCTAGCGAGTTCCACTTCTTCTTAGACACAAACCTGGGATCATCCTCGGTGGGGGCATTATGGGAAGCCTTCAAGTTAAACGCAAAAATGACACACTCTACCTGCATTAATCAACACAAATCCAATTCTAAAGTGGCAATGCAACAGGCCACAGATCACCTCCATCATCTTGAAGCCACCTTCACGCAAAACCCCTCTGCCCAAACCAGTGGGAATCTCAAAATACATGCCCGGCTAGTAGCACACCTGCACATAGAAAAAGCTAAACACCTTTTCTTCACCAGACAGTGAGTCTTTGAGTATGGGCGAACGAGCTGAGAAACTGCTGGCATATCTTGCCCACTTAGATACAACTCCCCTAGTAGTGGTGAACCTGACAACCCCCGACGGCAAACAGGCCACCACACATCGACAAGTGACTGGTGAATTTCGGCGTTACTATGCGGACTTGTACACTTCCCGAAGTATCATTACACCCCAACAAACTGAGGAGTATCTACGCGATATACCTCTTCCACAGCTCTCGGGAAAGGAGGTTGAACTCCTCGAGGCCCCCATTAACCTGGAAGACATCTCAATGGCCATCTTGCAACTGGCCAGATCCAAATCCCCTGGCACCGACGGTCTACCCCTCAAATTTTATTCAACCTATGCCGACGTACTGGCCATTTTATACCAGCATATATTCAACTCTGAGACCCTACCCAGCTTTATGCATCAAGCAAAGATAATTGTGATTCCGAAACCAGGAAAGGATTCCCACTCCCCGGAGTCATACCGGCCGATCTCCTTACTCCAGGTTAATGTGAAGATACTGGTTAAATTGCTGGCCTCTCGTCTCAACCAAGTGATTTTGTCCCTGGTTCACGTTGACCAAACCAGCTTTATGCCAGGGAAAAATACTGCGATGAACATTAGACGCCTCTTTCAAAACATCCAGGCCGCACACGACAATGTAGGGACTAGAGTGATAGTGGCATTGGACGCCGCTAAGGCGTTTGACTCTGTGGAGTGGGAATTCCTATGGGCTTGCCTGCGTAGTTTTGGTCCAAATTTTATCAAATGGGTCCAATTATTGTACCAGTCCCCTAGGGCCAGAGTGTTGGCCAACGGGTGACTGTCCGATAGCTTTCCTCTCTGAAGGGGTACCCATCAGGGGTGCCCCCTGTCCCCCTGCTATATGCTCTAATGGTGGAACCTTTGGCCACCGCATTGAGAACCAATGGAAACATTAGAGGTCTGACAGTCGGGAACTTCGAGGAGAAGGTGGGGTTATACTCCGATGATATGGTCCTATACCTGGCGGACTCCCAGCGCTCCATAGAGGAGGCATTAGGCACCATAGAGAACATGGGACGACACTCCGGTCTAAAGGTGAATTGGGACAAATCTCATAGTTTGCCACTGGACCACTGCCCCTCCCCTCGGCACGACATCCACCTCCCACTGCTTTGAGTATCATCTATCAAATATCTGGGCGTGACGGTAACAAGATCCCTTTCGGATTATAACTTAATTTAGAACCCCATGCTTAAAGCCAAAACCCAAACTTGGGCCAGACTACCACTAGGTGTCAGCAGCCGTATCAACCTTATTAAGATGATAATTCTACCTAAGATACTGTATATGCTATGGCACGCCCCCCTTCCTGTACCCTCAAAATTCTTTAGAACCGTTGACTACATACTTAATCCCTTTGTTTGGGGTCTGTCCAGGCTTTCTTGGTAGGTATTGAAGAACCCCACAAATATGGGCGGAAGCGCCCTCCCCGACTTCCAGGCATACTACCTAGCCTCCCAGGCCTCCCATCTTTTCCATTTTTTAAAATCAGACCTCCCCCTGATACCAAGCATTGGTGACCCATGCAACCAATCACCCAGCGCATACCCCCCTACAGGTAACACTTCGACATGTAGTACGCCCCCCACAGATCGGTCCCAGGGCGGACATGGTCTCCCACCACCAATACGTCTGGGGCCGGATCACCAAGATCACAAAATGCTCACTTTATCACACCCATTCGCCTCTTTGGTTTAATAGAGACTTGCCCGAGTTGCTCACTGTTCCTGACTCCAGGATGTGGATAGACCAGGGAATTCTATATCTGCACCAGGTCTTGACCCCAAGTGGCCCTAAAACCTTTCAGGTACCTTCAATTGAGACACGCTATTGCTTCCCAATTTGCCAACAACTACCCACAGCTGATCTCAAACCTCTATATGGCAGTGTGTATCCCAATTACCACTGCAACTGGCATATAGAACAAAGACAAAATGGGAAACGGACCTGGGACATATAGAAGACGAAGATTGGGATGAAATTATGGATGGGGTTAGCCTGGTATCCCCAAAACTCTCTGACCGCCTAATGCAGCTTTATATTCTGCACAAGTCGTACCTCACCCCACAGAGACCCACGAGGTACCAACCCTATAGGAGCCCAAGATGCCCCCGCTGCAATACTGAGATAGGTACTTTCCACCACATGATCTGGTCCTGTCCTCATGTCCAAACCTTTTGGCACCAAATCATCCATTTCCTACATGATGACATGGGATCCCTGGCCACTTTAGACCCCAAATTATGCCTCCTAGGCCTGTTACCTGATGTAGACACTGACAAATAAATACACAGCAACTTTTCTCAGGGAAACCCTTTTTTCCGCCAGGAAAACTATAGCCAGGGTCTGGATGCAGCCAACCCCTCCCACAATGAGAGAATGGATAAGGGAGATAAATGCCACCCTCCCAAATAAAAAGCTTATATTAGAACATCGGGGTGCCCTCTTAAATACTCCAAGATATGGGATAGATGGTTGTCCAGCTCCGACACCTGTTCTAGGGAGAAAGCAGTATGGGTACAATACTCACCTAAATCTGAATGAGGTCATCCAAGGCCGCTTGAGAGTGGCCGAGCCATAACAGGAGGATGTACAGAGGGGCCTTTACCAGGGCACAACCCGGGGCCTGACAAACCTACAGGTACATAGCTCTGAGGTACCAACATCGGACAATGACAAAATGTAATCAAGGATTGTCGAAACATACAGTGACTGTATCACTATGCTTTGACATGATTTTATTGCAGATGATGTATGTAAGCCTTCTTCTGTATGACCTGCAGCCTTTCAATAAACTTGGTTGTTGATTTGAAAAAAAAGCTCCTTGCAGTAGTGTGGAAAGTGAGAGGATTGTTCAGTGCAGCATCACACATTCTGACTGACACTAGAAACCGCCTTCTAACTGAACATGCAGAGGTTCTTCTTTCTTTCTTAAAAAAACTTGACACTTGCATTTGAATTGGAAAAGTAACACCTGTCCTGTACTGCACAAGTTGCACGCTTCAGCTCATCCTCAAAGCACATGCTCCAACTTTTTGTGAGCTGTAGAAGAAGCAGCTTTCAGCTGGTATTGTGCATGAGGCCTTACTGCAGTCCTTGTTCCTTCCCATCCTTGAATGAACAAATCTGTTTCTATCACGAGTTTCTTAAGAAGTTGACCTAGAAGCAAAGTGCATAAAAAAACTGAAAATTTCCTATCAAATACTTACCGTAATTTTCCTTTCCTGATGGACTCCATGGCAGCATACGTATGGTTTAACCCCGCCTCCTTTCCACTCCTATAGTACCCCACTCCCATAAATTTGGGCTCAGATATTGAGGCCGTGTTCCATAACTAGCCTACTCCTGACACTGGGGTGGGAACTCCTGCTGCCATGGAGTCCATCAGGAAAGGAAAATTACGGTAAGTATTTGATAGGAAATTTTCCGTTTTCCTGACAGACTCCATTGCAGCATACGTATGGGATTTAACTAGCCATACATCTCATGGGCGGGCAATCCTAAACCAAAGGCTTTAATTCGTACCGTCAACAGACAGGCCCTTCAAGCCACAATAAACAGAGGATAAAAAATCAGGCTCTGCATAATAATGAGCCATAAATGTATTGATTGAGGGCCGCCCTATGGACTACATTGGGAACCACATGCTGCGAAGCTGCCGGAGATGTAGACACTTCTGGTTAAGTGAGTGGTCACCACCTCCAGAGAGCCAAGCCCTCAGCTCTGAGCCTGTTGGATGGCCCGGACAACCCATGCCACCATCATCCTAGATGAGGCACATTTCCCATGTTATTTTCGGCAAAAAATGAACAAGCATTCTAAAGCCTGAAGGAAGCTATAGCTTGCAGATATAATAATATCTGAGAGATTCCTAGAACCAAAGAAAAAACCATCTTATACATAGCTCACATTTGTTTTACACTTGCCAAGTCACTCATAGTAGCCCAAATGTCAGATCACTTATTTGTAAAAGAAAGGGTATTGCTGAGAGCCAAACTCAGGATTCCACAACATGACCTCTCCCATGTCTAAAGGACGTATGTTAGGACTCTAAAGGTTAGCAGAACAATTCCTTGGTACCCATGAAATGATGTCATCTGGAGATTCAAGTCGAGCATAGGCAACAGCACCACTCACTCTGGAAAGAGTCTTAAGAAAGGTTCTCCATGGCGATGCCTCAGTTTGAGGCTTTATATGCCGACGTGATGGCCACGAGAAAGGTGAATTTGACAGAGGTCTTAATAGGGACAATCTTAGAATACTGAGCTCCAATTCCAGAGGGAGTCGAGAACAAGAGGGAGGTACCATTTGGGAAGCCACTGCTTTCTCCAAGGTCTGAGCCTAGGTCGTGACAGAAGGTCTGGCCTGAGGGGAATGGGCTCTGGTTTCTGGTAGCTGATCCGCGCTAACACAGGGAGCCATGGCGAATACGGCATCTCTGCCCCTACCTCCACGACTTCGGTTTTGAATCTTCAGAAAAACTGGAGGTTGACCGGAACAGGAAGAATCGCATAGGTCCCGCTGCATATCCAATAATCTGTCAGGCCCCTGACCTGAAGCCTTGGAGATACCAGCCCTGCGTATATGTTAGCAGAAAGAATGAAGTTGGCAGCGCAATCACGGGAGTGAGGGTTGGGGGGCCCGAACAGTTTGAGGCTGGGGACCCTATGGGTGGGGGAGGGGCGGGGGAAAGAAAGGGGAGAGGGAGGGGGACAGGTGCTCGGCTTGCAGTAGTGTAAAAAAAAAAACAATTTTATTAAACAAGATTAAAACTACTCACAATGGTAGTATGCAGGTGCGCATTGCAGTGTCAGCCACTGCTGGCTATGGTTGTCCTTTGGTCTGTCTGGGATGGCTGCTGGGATGTCTGCTGGGATGAGATCCTGGTCTGCCTGGCGGTGGTGGGCTGGGGGGGGCGGCGTCGGTGGTTCCCGGCTTCTCCTCCTCTGGCTCTGGTTGGTTTTGGCGCGAACGACCGTCCGGTCGTCCGTTCGGTCCGTGGAGGGCAGATGCAGGTGGTCCTCTCGTCCAATGGGCAGCTGGAGACGGCGACGCTTTGCGGGGCTCAACCCCTTCTTCAGGCCGTAATTGTTTGTCAGTGGTGGTGGGGGAGTTTTTATAGAGCACACGGTGGGAGGGGTTTATGTTCAAACTCCACCTCTTTGGGCAGTTTGGTGCTGATTGGCAGCAAACCTTCGTGGGGGGAGGGGTGGTGCAGATGTATATACATAAATAGCATATTGTGGGTAAATGGCATAAATATAAGAAGTGTATAAAAAAATATATATATATATAAAATGTGTTACGGTAAGAGCTTTAAGACCATGTGACCTTCTATATAAAATTCCATGTAAATACTTTTTGGACACGTTTAGGAATATTTCAGCGTTTTTACAACATTAAAATACAGTATTAATGAACTAGTGATTCTAGATAAAATGTCTTAAAATGGAAAATTAAAACGGTGGCTGGTAATGACTGATGTCACTGCGGAATTTATAAGTTATTGTAAACAATTATTCTAAAATTATATTAAAAAATTGTAAGATTGTTATGGGATACCACATCTATGTACGGTCTATACATTCTCTACTACTTAAGTAA
>BLSH010109288.1:41908-55649 GCA_018402905.1 Glandirana rugosa
TAGTACACGTCGCGGCTATTACTCCATCTATTTACTATCAAGAAGTGAACTTCGTACCTATCGTGTATAAGAATATCTATGAGTCACATTTTTAGAACTACTTTTTGTTACCCACCTCCGAATGGTCTACTACCATTTAATACGCGCCACAAAGTTATAACCAGTAGGCGCCAATACCCAGTAGTGTAGACGACCACAGTCCATGTTCCACCTTAGGCAGGACTTTGCTGGAGACGACAACATCCTCCTACCAGGACCCAGGACCACTAGGCAATGAGGACTAGGTATATTTCCCCGCGCATAATTTACCATCATCTGGTAAGCCTCCACCCATTGTTTTTCATCAAGATTTTTACACTGAGTATCTATAAGAATATGTGCTATCCATGCTTCAAGTGAAGAACTATCATTTATCTACCTCATTATCGGCGCTGCACATGATGATGACATGTCTGTTCTCAGAAATTTTAGCTTTTTTCAAGGCAAGGCATCATGCACAGTTAAACAATGCAGCTGATCCAGGTGTTTCAGCTGTTTGAGCTATTTCTAGTCCAACTGTCTATGGCCAAGCATGCATTGCACACTATAGGTATTTTTAGGAGTTTAGTGCCAGGGAAATTTACAGGCAGAAAAAATCCCTAAGGTTTCATTTGGATTTTTTCTTCTGCCTGCCTGCCACTAAACTCCTGAAACACCTATAGTGTGCAATGCCTGACCAATGGATACATAGCATAAGCATTGGCTAACAACATGGAGGGGAGATAACAGGCAGGGAAATGGCTCAAACAGCTCAAACACCATCAGCTGTTTTGAGCTGCATTGTGCATGAGGCTTAAAGCGGAGTTCCACCCAAAAATGGAGCTTCCACCTTAAGCACTCCTCACCCCCTTACATGCCACATTTGGCATGTAATTTTTTTCCTGTCCCTCTTCCACTTTCCGCCTCTGGGCCGCCTAGGCGACTCCTCCTCTCCTCCTAGGTGGCCCCTCCTTCCTGGCAATCTTCTGGGACACGTCACAGGTCCCAGAAGATTGCCTGGCCACTAGGGATGCGCAGCATGACTCGCGCATGCGCAGTGAGTGCCCGGCCGTGAAGCCGGGCCGGGTGCCCACACTAGGAATGGTGGGGCCGTCGGGAGGAGCGGGGAGACGAGCGAGACTTCGGGAGCAGCCGTCGCTGGACTGGGAGACAGGTAAGTTACTGTTTATTAAAAGTCAGCAGCTACACTTTTTGTAGCTGCTGACTTTTAATAAACACAAAACAGTGTGGAAGTCCGCTTTAATGGCACTGCAGTGCTACTGCTGCTAAGTGATAACACATCCTCCTTTCCATCTTGGAACAAATAATTCATTTGTTCTGTGACTGTCTGTCAAATGTGTAAGAAGTTGCACTAAAAACAAAAACTCAAAAAGACAGCATTTTGTAAAAAAAAAAAAATAGCAACAACTTATCATGTGTGCTTGACTGAGTCGGAATGATACTGTTCTAGTGTTCTTGCTCCTCCTCATGCCTAAACTACAGAACTGTATGCACTTGGTTGGTTGTGAACTTGTTGTGATGTTTACATGTCATTGACATTATTTAACATGTTCTGTGCAATTTAAGCTTTCAGAACTTTTTGACAAGCAAATAAAAGCATTTTATTTGTTTCATAAGTCTTTTGGAGTTCCAATTCTTCATTTCATAACCTGATCACATGACCAAAAAATAGGTATAGGTAATCGGTATTCGCGACTACCTAAGGTAAAGTATTGGTACTCGTAGGCAAAAAAGTGGTATCGGTGCAACCCTAGTCACAAGTGACACCAATACAATGATCAGTGAAAAATCTGAAAACTATTTGGTGACACAGTGACAGGGAGTGAAGGAGTTAACTGGGGGGGCGATCAGGGGGTTAAAAGTGTACCTACGTGTCCTGGTGTCAGTGTAGTGCTTAGGTGTACTCACTGTGATCTTCTCTCCTCTTGAGCTGGAACCGAAAAGGGCTCCACGAGGGGTGATGAGATCACTTCCTCTGCCTGTGTTTACATTTCACAGGCAGAGGAAGGATTCCATTCACCAGAACCGATCAGCAGGTCCGGAACCGTGGGCGCGAGCGACGTACAGCTACGACGATTTGCATAGCCGTGCCGACCTGCCACCGTCAATCCACGGTGGCTGGTCGGCCAGTAGTTAATCATTATTAAAATCCCCACTCCTGAAAAAAATTGTTTTAAAAAAACTTTTTTTGCATTGATGCATGTCCCCTAGGGCAGTACCCAGGTCCACATACACTTTTTATGGCGATAACTTGCATATAAGCCTTTAAAATATGCACTTTTGGCTTTTCATGTTCCTGTCCCATTGACTTTAATGGGGTTTGCATGTACGCACAAATTTTTAGCCTGTAAGCAGTGTTCTGGTGTGAACCAAACCAGGGGGTGTTTGGCCCATCCCTAAAAACTATCTATCTATACTCACTATGGGATTTGTTTTCTGTATTCTGAGAAAACAACCTGGTTGATCCTGCTGTTTTCTGTTTCCTCCTCTTCTCCATGTCCCCACTGCAGTTGGGGATTTTGCACAGAAATGTTGGCAGCTAGTGCACATGTTCAGTTTGCAATGTTTTTCCATGCTGAGCATTCCTTCTCTGATCACATCTGAGCAGTCCATGTGACTATAGAGTTGCAAATGTGGGCGTATACACATTGGTAAATGACTGACTAGCAGAAATCTGTCCACACCATGTTATTGCCAAAAAATAATAGAGATTCAAATATAGATTTGTATGACAATTTATAACACTTTATTAATATTATTTATTTTTACTCTGTATCATAAGGCTTTTTTTTAACATGTGCTCAGCAGCAGAGGAGTAAAAGCTCCTCCTGCCACTGTTTGTTTAAAGACAGACTGGGAAAAGAGCTGGGTCATGTGATCGCTATATATCGATTAGGAGAAAGGGTACATTCATTTTTTTTAAATTAAAATAATTACAGTGCCATCATCCATATACAGAAAGAGAAGAAAGAATGTACACTAAACTGTGTTAAGTATCGCTTTAACCACTTCAGCCCCTGAAGGATTTCACACTTTAGGACCAGAGCCCTTTTTGCGATTTGGCACTGCGTCGCTTTAACTGACAATTGCGTGGTCGTGCGACGTTGTACCTAAACGAAATTTGCGTCCTTTTTTCCCCATAAATAGAGCTTTCTTTTGGTGGTATTTCATCACTGCTGCGTCATTTCTGATCGCCGCTATAAACAAAAGAAGAGCGACAATTTTGCAAAAAAACCCAAATGTCTTACTTTTTGCTAAAATACAAATACAAAAAAAAAATACAAAAAAACATTTTTTTTCATCAGTTTTGGCCGATTTATATTCTTCCTCATATATGTGATAAAAAAAAATCGCAATCGGCGTTTATGGATTGGTTTGCGCAAAAGTAGCCGCGTTTATGGACGATGATAATTAATTTCTGGGGTTTTTATTTATTTATCTTTTTTTACTAGTAATGCTGGCGATCTGTGATTTTTAGCGGTACTGCGATATTGGGGCGGACATGTCGGACCATTTTGACACTTTTTTGGGACCATTGGCATTTATACAGCGATCAGTGCTATAAAAATGCACTGATTACTGTGTAAATGCCATTGGCAGTGAAGGGGTTAACCTGCAGGGGGCGCTCTAAGGGTTAACTGTGTTCCCTGGGCATGTTCTAATTGTGTTTGGGCTGCCCTAGCAGGGGAAGGGAAGTGATCACAGCTTCCCCCTCTCACAGAACGGAGGTCCGTGTTTACTTACACAGACCTCCGTTCTTTCACTCGGGGGGGCATCGTGGATAGCCGGCGGAGATCGAGTCCGCCGCACCCGCTCCCTGGCCCCCCCCAGACACAGTGAGCGTGCAAACGTGCCTCCGGAGGCGCACGCGCGCTCACAGTGTGCGTTCTCGCAGCCGCCGTCGTATGACGGTGGTTTGCGTTAGCGAGCCACTTTGTAGCTGTCAACCTGCGGTTGACGGTTGGCAAGTGTTTAAGCTAAAAAAAAATTAATTTCTTCCCAGTCCCCCCTAACTTACCTGGCTCTTTTGATCTAATGCTGTGCCTGCCTGCAGCAGAGCTGCTCTCTATCTCCCTATCCCCACAGGACATAAAGGCAGAAGCGGGAGCCATTGGCTCCTGCTGTTGTCAATAAAATCATGCGAGGAGGAAGCGGGGACCAGGGCTGGGCTAAGGATGCAAACAGCTGGGCTCAGGGGTGTGCCCGCACAAATGCCCCATAACAAGCTGCTTGCGATGGGGGCACTCAGAGTAGAGGAGGAGCAGACAGCGCTGTCTGGGAATCCCAGAAGTAAGGGGTCGCTCTGTGGAATACAATTGCACAGAGCAGGTAAGTATAACATGTTTATTATTTTAAGGAAAACATTTATCCCTTTACAACCACTTTAAGGCCTAGTCAGCTGAAGCTCTGTTTAAAAGACATCTCACATGCATGCCCTTCAAAGGAGGACCATTCTGGTGATGCACTTGTCCAATTCATTAAAGATGTCACAGGAGGAAAGGTACTTCAACACCGAAGAGTCAAAAAATCCCCTTCAACTGGGGCTTCTACTGCCTGAAAATGCAGAGCACCTCTATGTTCTACTAAAGATTCAACCCTTCTTTTTGGCACAAAAGTTGGAAGACAAAATCCACCAATTTTTGTGCACTGGTCCAAATCATTTGGTGGAGGGGGGGTCCAATACATTTTGGACAATTTCATGCTCCCAACTTTGTAGAAACAGTCTGGGGATGGCCCCTTCCTGTTCCAACATGACTGCACACCAGTGCACAAACAAGGTCCATAAAGACATGGATGAGTGAGTTTTGGGCGGAGGAACTTGACTGGTCTGCACAGAGTCCTGACCTCAACCTGATAGAACACCTTTGGGATGAATTAGAGAGGAGACTGTGAGTCAGATCTAATCGTGCACATCAGTGCCTGACCTGGAAGAATGGTCAAACCTTGGGTAAACCTTGTGAACAGCCTTCTCAGAAGAGTTGAAGTGGTTATAGCTGCAAAGGATGGGCCAACTCATTATTGAACCCTACGGACTGAGACTGGGATGCCATTAAAGTTCATGTGCGTGTAAAGGCAGGTGTCACAATACTTTTGGTAATATACTGTATATATTAGGCATTGCAAAGTTTTGGAAATAGTGACTCACTGCCCATGTAGTGTGAAGGGCCTGCACAATCACCAAGTAGATGAGGTTTGAATGAGGCAAATTCAAGCCTCACTTCCATAGTAGATTAGGAGGGGTGCCATCGGTAAAGAAGCAAGTAGTAAACCAAGAATCAGGTCTTTAATAAGTCCTGTGTCTCTTCGCTCTTCTTCATTCCTGGCGGCGCCCCTTCTAATCTTACTAAACCAAAGATAATATTTGTGGGCTTGCAAAAAAAAAAAATGTAAACTTTAGTGACAAAAAAAATTATAATAAAAACTCAAATAAATCAAAATGGACAGCAGCATCTAAATCACCAATCCGAGTAGGATGTGTAACACGCTCCAACCAAACAATAATTAAAAGTGTGCCATCCTTGTGCTACTATGTTAATAAATCACATAACAGACACAATAAGGATGGGTTCACACTAATTAAAACGGTCCAACATTTGATCCTACTTTGCTGTGCAACAAACGGTCCTACATCGGTCCGATTTTTGTGAATGGGGATCCGACTTTGATCCAATTTTTTGACAGTCCGACTTGTCCCTGAAACCAATCAAAACAATCCTGGTGTGACATTCCTTTACCTGCCTGGAGTAATCCCTCTTCCGTTTCCTGTTCTGTGTGTTGGCGTGATCAGCCATCACGTCCTCTCTGGCAACTGCAATGTCAGCTTTCATAACAGCAGGTGTGGCAGTGTTAATGGAAACACAACAGGAGGAAGAGCGGAGGAGAAGGAAGAGAAGGCGCCAATACTGGATCCATCCTGTGATCGCAAACTGTCAACAAAGAGGACAGTTCTGGGTTCTCTATGAGGACCTCTGTGCACATGAAGACAAGTTCCTGAATTATGCATGCATGTCCAAAGCTAGGCGAGAGCATGTTTTGTTTATTTAAAAAAAAAAAAAACGGGAGCCCCCCCCCCAAATCAATACCAGGCCCTTCGGATTTGGTATGGATTTTAAGGGGAACCCAGCGCCAAAATTTAAAAAAATGGCATGGGGTCCCCCACAGGATCCATATCAGACCCTTAGGTCTGGTATGGATTTTAAGAGGAACCCCGCACCAAAATTAAGAAAAAAAATGGCGAGCGCCCCACCCGCACCATACCAGGCTGCATGCCCTCAACATGGGAGTATGGGTGCTTTGGGGCAGGGGATCCTACGTCCCCCACCCCAAAGCACCTTGTCCCTATGTTGAGGGAAGGATGGCCTCTTCCCGACAACCCTGGCCGTTGGTTATCGGTCTGTGTGAAGGGGCTTATCGGGATATGGAAGACCCCTTTAACAAGGAGGCCCCCAGATCCCGGCCCCCCACCCTATGTGAATGAGTATGGGGTACATTGTACCCCTACCCATTCACCTAAAAAGTGCTAAACAATAAACACACTGAGACCGTTTTTGACAATACCTTTAATAAAACTGCAGAATGTAGTCCATTGTAGCTCCGTCAGTCGTCATGTTTTCTTTCTCTGCCGATGTCCCCGGTTATTCAGCTGCTCTCTTCTGTATCCGTTTCTTCTGCCGATGTCTCTGGTCTTCAGTTGCTCCCGTTATCTTCTATCTCCGACATCTCTCTCTTCGGTGTTTCCCCTCCGTCACCCAATGCCGCTCTCCAAGTCGTTCCTTCACTGATGCTTGCCGCTGCAGTAATGGGCTCTCCGTCATCTTTCAGTGTATGTGTTGGGGTCGTGGTTTGACATCACCCTCAGGCACCGCCCCTTAAAACATCACGGACTCGGGCATTCTGGGTCCATGATGTCAGAAGGGTGGCAGGGTCACTGATTAATGTCACAGCCATGCCCCCTAGCTTTAAAAGAAGTGACGGATCCAGTAGTTTCCAGAATATCGGTCTCCCATCGTGGGGAGTAACCTTCACTTCCTATCCACACAAAGTGTGAAGATTTAAACTTATTTGGTGAACAGAAAACCGCTTGAACTAGTATCTCCATCCTAATAATAAAAATCTATATTCGAATACCAAACCAAATTTTTTAATTTTTTGTCACATCTGTTTTCAAGGACAACTAGATTAGGTGAATCTTAAAGTGGTTTTATCCACCTTAAAAAAAAAAAACAAAACAAAAAAAAAAAAACCTGCAAGGCAAAGCCATAATGAGCTAGTATGCACCGCATACTAGCTCATTATGAAATACTTATCTCAGAACTAAGCTCCGACAGGGCCACCCGGTCCCCGAAGAGGGAGCTGCCATCTTCTGTCAGTGGATCCTTCCGGGTTTGCGGCTCTGGCGCTGTGAGTGGCCAAAGCCACCAGACGTCACTCCCGCGCATGCGTGCGTGAGTTCGTCTTTCCGGCAAGGTCCGGCGCTATGTGCCGTGACGTCAGAACCTGCTTGCAGGGGGAATATCTCCTAAACCTGTATGGTTTAGAAGATATTCCCCCTGCAAGCAGGCGCTGAACTTATTATAGGCTGTAGGTAAAAATC
Source organism: Glandirana rugosa (assembly GCA_018402905.1). Taxonomy (NCBI): domain Eukaryota; kingdom Metazoa; phylum Chordata; class Amphibia; order Anura; family Ranidae; genus Glandirana; species Glandirana rugosa. The sequence goes on from BLSH010109288.1 coordinate 49,542, forward strand.
ATTTTTTGGGGATACAACCGCTTTAATCGGGACAAAGTTGTCATATTTTATCCACTGTAGAAAAATAAAAAATAAACTTTTTCATCCAGTTACATTCTCCAAGAAGTAAAAAAAAAAAACAACAAAAAAAAACACAGCAAACATCTTTTAGAACTAAACAAAATATATTTGAATAATTTGTTCCTAAACAGTAGATAGTTTAAAATAAATACACAATATTAAAAAAATAAAAATAAACCTCTCTCCTTCCCCTCCAACGCCCCTATGAAAATCAAATTTTATATGCTAACATAAATAAAAGTAAAAATATAAACAAAATGTGTATATATATATATATATATATATATATATAATCATTTCTCATGAAAAAATATACCACCCCACCCCTCCAAAATGAAAAAGATATTGAGAAAATAAATTCTTTCTGAACTTAAATATACAAACTAAATAAAAACAAATACAAAACAGATTTTACAAAAATACAAACTCCCTACTTCCTCCCACTTCGCCATTTGAGAAAAACATTTTCAACCATTTTTTTTTTGAAAACTTACATTAATCAACTGAATTATAAAAAATTAACAAAAGTTTAAAACTATGGCAATCAGCCCAAATTCCAGCTTTATCTAATCTATTGCAATTTATAGATTAGTATAGTTTTTGGAATGTTCCACAAATGAGGTGGATGGTGCGTTATCAGGGGTAGAGATTTGTGGGACCATATGTGGGCACAGGGACTGAAACTGGGGGGGAAGGGGCAGGGTTTATTGGTAATGCTTTTGAAACTGGGGGAAGAACAGAGGATATTGGGGAAGGAGTCGGATAAGGTCTGGGGGGGATCAGATAGGTAGGGGATGTTTCCATAATCATCGCTATATGGCTGAAACCGTGGGGGATAATAGCTGTGGGTTCTGGGTGGTGGAGGGATGGTTGCCAGTTAATACAGTTCGGATAATGTAGGTGGACCGTGGAGAGGGGTGGAGGAGGTGGTGGCTTGTTGTTGCCCATAAGACTTTACCAGATTTAATACGTTACATCTCATCTGGCATTTAAATTCCTGCAAAATTAGTGTCTGGGCATTCATTTTCCTCCAGTTTTTCGGAAAGTTTGTCCACAACCTTCTTAAACTTCACCATGTGTTCTTCTATTTTGGCATGTGTGGAACGTCTGCCTGCACGAGGTCTAGATATATCTTGTGATGGACCGGGTTCATCCAAGACTCCAGATTGACTGGATGCATTGAACGTGGTCATCCTCTCTGCCTGGCCATTAAAGGTTTCATCCTCCTGTTGTTCCTCACCTGTCTCTGCACCTTGTTGCTCCTCCCAGCTACATTATTGGGTACTAAAACAAAAAACATTGTTAGTCATAGCATTCTCTTACAATTTTACATGCTTAATATCTAAAATACTACATTGTTTCTTACTCTCTCATTTCCATGAAGGGCTTTAAAAAATCAAGCTCTCTTGCGTGACTATATGGAGTAAAGTTATATCAAATAATCCGCGCTATGGGTGTAAAGTGATCAACTAATAAATTAAATATAAATAAACAAAAATCACCTTGACATGATTATAAGCAAGGGGCTGTTGCACTCAGGTGAATCACCTGCTAGTGAGATAGAAAAAAGAGAAGCAGCGCCTACCCTGTTGACCCTATATGATACTTGTAAGCAAATAATGTGAACACATAAAAATACAAAAAATTCCCATATCAAAGTCCAAAAAAGTGCTGAAGTGCAAATATATAAAAAAAAATTACAATTAAAACATCTCTAACATTAATAAAGTGACTTCCATGCTTTAAAGTTATGGCATGCTCCAGAATAAATGGACCCTCTGCTTTTCGGACAGGGGGTCAAACAGCTTAGGTGCTGGTGAGGGTGGATCTCAACCGGAAATTTCAGGTGCTGTGGATATCATGCAGATGTCCAAACAAAAAGTAATCAGTAGAAAGGATTCGATCCGCGCAGCTCAGGAGAACAAAAAGAAGCTCATAGTGTATACCATAAAACTCTATTTATTGCGCAAACTAAAAGTGTGCTTACAAAATTGAAGTAACAAAACAGCAGGGTTAGCAACATGAATGACGATGTGGTAGAAACCAGCGTGCGTTCCACTGCAAGTGGAGATGACGTGGGTGGTTACGATGGACCGGAAGTGGCGTCAACGTGTTTCGCTCTAACCACAGGGCGTCATCACGGACGTAGCTGAACAGCTTCTCCCTTCCCTCAATTTGCACAGATGGCGTCTGTAACCAGTGGTGGCTGGTCAATAGGGGGTGCTTAGACGCAGCCTCCCCACTAGGAAGAAGAAGAAGAAAAAAAGTCAGCCGACCCCCTAATGGAGGCGCCGGTATATTGACTTTTTTTTTTTTCTTCGGCTCCTTGCTGTCAGCTGACAGCAAGTAGTGACCCTATTGGTTAGTCCTAAAAGCCTATGTATATGCGCTGAACAAGGGAACATACATAGACTGATTGGCTTCCCTGAGCCAGTGACTGCCAGTGATTGGCTTGTCACTATGCTGTGGGCAGGTCCAAAGCGGCTGACTCCCTTGACTCGAGGAGATGAGGACTCGGAGGTACTGTGCTGATGTGTAATGGCTCCCTGTCCCCTGTGTAATGGCTACAATACCTGTGTACTGGCTACCTGTCTGCCGTGTTCTGGCTACAATGCCTGTGTACTGGCTATCTGTCCCTGTATTCTGCTTAAATACCTGTGTAATGGCTCCCTGTCCCCTGTGTAATGGATACAATACCAGTCTAATGGCTACAATACCTATGTAATGGCTCCCTGTCCCTGTGTAATGGCTACAATACCTGTGTAATGGCTCCCTGTCCCCTGTGTAATGGTCCCCTGTCCCGTTTAATGGCTACAAACCCTGTGTAATGGCTCCCTGTCCCTGTGTAATGGATACAATACCTGTGTACTGGCTACCTGTCCCCTGTGTTCTGGCTACAATGCCTGTGTACTGGCTATCTATTCCTGTGTTCTGGTTACAATACCTGTGTAATGACTACCTGTCCCTGTGTTCTGGCTACAATACCTGTGTACTGGCTACCTGTCCCCTGTGTTCTGGCTACAATGCTTGTGTACTGGCTTCCTGTCCCCTGTGTTCTGTCTACAATACCTGTGTACTGGCTCCCTGTCCCCTGTGTTCTGGCTACAATACCTATGTACTGGCTACCTGTCCCTGTGTTCTGGCTACAATACCTGTGTACTGGCTACCTGTCCCTGTGTTCTGGCTACAAAACCTGTGTAATGGCTCCCTGTCCCTGTGTTCTGGCTACAATACCTGTGTACTGGCTACCTGGCCCTGTGTTCTGGCTATAATACCTGTGTGTAATGGTTCCCTGTCCCTGTGTAATGGCTCCCTATCCCCTGTGAAATCACTCCCTGTCCCCTGTGTAATGGCTCCCTGTCCCCTATGTAATGGTTCCCTGTCCCCTGTGTAATGGCTCTCTGTCCCCTGTGTAATGGCTCCGTGTCCCCTTTGTAATGGCTCCCTGTTCCCTGTGTAATGGTTCCCTGTCTCATGTTTAATGGCTACAATACCTGTGTAATGGCTCCTTGTCCCCTGTGTAATGGTTCCCTGTCCCTTGTGTAATGGTTCCCTGGCCCTTGTGTAATGGTTCCCTGTCTCCTGTGTAATGGCTACAATACCTGTGTAATGGCTCCCTGTTCCCTGTGTAATGGTTCCCTGTCTCATGTTTAATGGCTACAATACCTGTGTAATGGCTCCTTGTCCCCTGTGTAATGGCTCCCTGTCCCCTGTGTAATGGCTCCCTGTCCCTTGTGTAATGGTTCCCTGTCTCCTGTGTAATGTCTACAATACCTGTGTAATGGCTCCCTGTCCCCTGTGTAATGGCTCTTTGTCCCTGTGTAATGGCTACAATACCTGTGTACCCACTACCTGTCCCTGTGTTCTGGCTACAATACCTGTGTACTGGCTTTCTGTCCCCTGTGTTCTGGCTACAATACCTGTGTACTGGCTCCCTGTCCCTGTGTTCTGGCTACAATACCTATGAAATGGCTACCTGTCCCTGTGTTCTGGCTACAATACCTATGTACTGACTACTAGAGTTGAGCGAACTTGAACTGTAAAGTTCGAGTTCGTACCGGACTTTAGGGTGTCCGTGACCCGAACCCAAACCCAGACATTTGAGAAAAAGTATGGGTTTGGGTATTTTTTCTCGCCTTTTTTGCGCCTGTTGAATAGCTGCAGGGCTCATACTAGTGTAAGGAGAGGATGCTGCTGCTGCTGTGAGGGGCAGATTAGCTTTAGAAAATCTGTTAAAAACAGCGATTTATTGGTGGGTGGGTGCTAGAGGAGATTTTTGTTTGCTAAGCAAAGTGCCTCATATAAAACCTAAGCAATTTTTCTGTTTGTTAGGTGGGTGTTTGCAGCCATTTTTGCAAGTGCAGCGCACTTGCAACTGCTTGTGTCAGGGACACTACTTTAATCATGTTCTGTTAGTTCAGTTGGCAACATTTTGGCATATTTAAATACTGCTTTTACATTGCAGTTAGACAAATTACATTTTTTTTTTGTGCAAAATATTACATTTGCGGCCAGTGGGGCATTTCTAGCATAAAATTAAAAAGTGCGTCTACATTGCTGGTTTAAAAAAAAAAAAAATATTCTTAATACTACATTTGCGGCCAGCGGTGCATTTCTTGCACAAAAATAAAAAGTGCGTCGACATTGCTGGTTTAAAAAAATATATAAATAATGCTGCATAGTACATTTGCACCTTGCTGTGCATTTCTTGCACAAAATTAAAAAGTGCGTTGACATTGCTGGTTTAAAAAAAAAAAAATAGTGCTACATAGTAAATTTGCATCTTGCTGTGCATTTCTTGCACAAAATTAAAAAGTGTGCCTACATTGCTGGTTTAAAAAAAAGAATAATAAATAGTGCTACATAGTACATTTGCACCTTGCTGTGCATTTCTTGCACAAAATTAAAAAGTGCATTGACATTGCTGGTTTAAAAAAAAAAAAAAAAATAGTGCTACATAGTAAATTTGCATCTTGCTGTGCATTTCTTGCACAAAATTAAAAAGTGTGTCTACATTGCTGGTTTAAAAAAAAGAATAATAAATAGTGCTACATAGTACATTTGCACCTTGCTGTGCATTTCTTGCACAAAATTAAAAAGTGTGTCTACATTGCCGGTTTAAAAATAAGGGATTTTATTATAACTTACCGTAAAATCCTTTTCTTTGAGTTCACTGACAGACGCAGCTCTTCTTAAATGACACGTGGGTTTTATGCTCGTCCTATCAGGAGTGACTAGGCAAAACAGATGCAAAAGCATCAGGGATAGGCTGGCCCCTCCCATGGGGGCCATCCTCACCTGAACCTATAAAACCCCCTGCTGGCCAATAGCATTCAGTTTGTCACAAGCAGTGCAACAAAAAAACCAGAGGGGTGGGAGCTGCGTCTGTCAGTGAACTCAGAGAAAAGGATTTTTACGGTAAGTTATAATAAAATCCCTTTTTCTCTTACGTTCACTGACAGACGCAGCTCTTCTTAAATGACACGTGGGGACGTCCCAAAGCAGTGCCAAAAACTAGAGGGGTGGGCAAACAATAACAACAACAACTGTACCCAACAGAACCCTCTCAGGGAGTGCCAGACGCACTCACACCACTGCTCGCAAAACTTTGCGGCCAAAAGCAGCATCTGCAGATGCCGACACATCAACTTTGTAAAACTTAGTAAACGTGTGCACTGAGGCCCAAGTGGCCGCTTTGCACACCTGAGACACCGAAGCCTGGTGCCTGAACGCCCAGGAGGTGCTGACCGACCTGGTGGAATGAGGGGGAAAAGGGGGGGACCTTGCCCCGAAGCTCATATGCATGGGTCACAGTCTGTCTAATCCAATGGGAAATGGTAGCCGACGAGGCTGCCGAACCCTGTTTGGAGCCCCCGGGTAACACAAACAATGAGTCATACTTCCGAAAGGAAGCTGTAGCACTCAAATAAACCCGCAGGGCCCTCACCACATCCAAAGAGTGTAACTCAAATTCCTTAGGATGTTTTGGGTGAGGACATAATGAAGGAAGGACAATATCCTCATTCAAATGAAAAGAAGAGACCACCT
>BLSH010109288.1:59508-75349 GCA_018402905.1 Glandirana rugosa
TCGTCGTTAGGAAGGGCCCTGTTCCCCCATTCAGACGAAGCCCACCGATGGGCGTTGCGGGCAGCCTGACCAAGCCCCGCAAAATGGCGGCGGTTAATTTTTAAAAAGTGCACGAACGAACGTTCCCCAGTGATGCAGTACAGGTCCCAGGGCCCTTAAAGTCACAACGCGATGCCGCGCAAATGCGGCAGACCAGGGGGGGGCGGAGGTGGGGGGTGGGGGGAGGGAGGGGGGCACGCAATAAATAAGTGCCCCCCTGACCAAAATTAAATACTGCCCCGGATGTCGCCCCCCCACGTCCTAAGGGCGGGGGAGGGGTCCACTCACCAGTCCGACGGGCGTTGCGGGTAGCCACCCGAAGCAGACTTACCCCCTTGTCCCGGGAAGGATTGCTGCTGGCCAAGGCCACTGGAAAGGCAAAAGCCAGACACTGGGCACAAGTGGCAACAGCCACAGGCCGCCCGCACGGAACGGGCCCTAAGCGACGCTGCCCTGACATTTTTAGGGTAGGTCGTCATGAGGTGGCCGGTCAGGGCAAAGCTTTGGATTCGTGATATCCACTCTATGCCAAGACCGGCTGCTTGATAGAAGTCTTCATCTTCTTCAGAAAGAGAAAAAAAAAAATTACATGCAGAAAAAAAACGCAGGTCCCATAAGGGAACCCAGTCAACTCCTTTGCACTAGGCAAACAAAACTGAATGCTATTGGCCAGCAGGGGGTTTTATAGGCTCAGGCGAGGACGGCCCCCATGGGAGGGGCCAGCCTATCCCTGATGCTTTTGCATCTGTTTTGCCTAGTCACTCCTGATAGGACGAGCATAAAACCCACGTGTCATTTAAGAAGAGCTGCATCTGTCCGTGAACGTAAGAGAAATATAAATTTTTGCTAAATAGTACATTTGCGTCCAGAATGAGGAGAGCGTCAAATAAGGGACGTGGTCGTGGTGCTGCTGGTGTTGGTGGTGTTGGTGAAGCTCCTGTTGCAAGGAGAGGATGTGGTCGATCTGTGCCAGCTACACGCACAAGTGAAACACCTTCCTCAGGTGCGAGTAGCCGACAGAACCTTCAACGTTATATGGTAGGCCCAAATGCCGCTCAACGAATGGTGAGGCCAGAACAAGTACAGGCGATAGTAGATTGGGTTGCTGACAATGCCTCCCAGGTCCTTCACATTGTCTCCCAGCCGGTCCCTTGCTGAAAGCTCAGATTTGGCACCTGAACCCCATGGCCATCTGTCTTTCACCTCAGCCCCTTGTAAATCAGCCAAGCAGTCTGAGCCCCAAGTCATGCAGCAGTCTCTTATGCTTTTTGATGACTCTGCTGGTGTGCTTTCTGTGGGCCATCCACATAGCCCTGCCCCAGAAGTGGAAGACATTGAGTGCACCGATGCCCAACCACTTCTGTTTCAGGATGAGGACATGGAAACACCACCGCAGCACGTCTCTAATGATGATGAAACACAGGTGCCAACTGCTGTGGCTTTCTACAGTGTGCAGACTGACAAGGAGGGCAGTGGTGAAGAGTGGGTGGAAGATGATGTGGAGGATGATGAGGTCCTAGACCCCACATGGAATGAATGTCATGCGAGTGACGTGTGCAGTTTGGAGGAAGAGGTGGTGGTCGCACAGAGGCACCAGCACAGCAAAAGAGGAAGCAGGTTGCAAAAGCGGAGCGACTGTCCCCTAGACAGTACGCCTGCTACTACCCACCGCACCCAGGGACCTAGCACACCAAAGGCAGCTCAAAGGAATTCCCTGGCGTGGCAGTTCGTCGGACAATGTGCTGACGACAAGACACGAGTGATTTGCATGCTGTGCAATCACAGCCTGAAGTGAGGCATAAATGTTCTAAACCTGAGCACAACCTGCATGACCAGGCATCTACATGCAAAGCATGAGCTGCAGTGGAATAAGCACCTCAAAATCCAAGAAAGGGCTCCTCTTGCTTCCTCTTCTGCTGCTGCCTCGGCCTCTTCCTCCACCTCTACAGTGCCAGTGTCACCTGCCACCCAGCAAACAGACGATGTGACAGCAACGCCACCATGTCCGCCACCGTCCCCAAGCATTTCCACACGGTCCCATAGAAGCTTACAGCTGTCCATCTCCCAAACACTGGAGAGAAAGAGGAAGTACCCCCCTACCCACCCGCGATCCCTGGCCCTGAATTCCGGCATTTCCAAAATTCCTGGCCTTTGAAATGCTGTCATTCCGTCTGGTGGAGACGGACAGTTTTAAAAACCTTATGGCGGTGGCTGTCCCACAGTACCTGGTTCCCAGCCGCCACTACTTTTCCAGATGAGCCATCCCTTCCCTGCACAAACAAGTCGGGGACAAGATCAAGTGTGCACTGCACAACGCCATCTGTGGCAAGGTCCACATAACCACTGATACGTAGACCAGTAAGCACGGGCAAGGATGCTATATCTCGCTAACTGCACACTGGGCAAATGTAGTGGCGGGTGGGCATGAGGCGGATAGCAGTTTGGCGCATGTCCTTCCGCCACCGAGGATTGCAGGGCATTTCTCTTTGCCTCCTATTGCTTCCTCCTTCTACTCCGCTTCCTCCTCCTCTACCACCTCCTCATCCGGTCAGCGTAATACCTTCAACACCAACTTCAGCACATCCAGGGGGAAATGACAGCAGGCTGTTTTAAACCGTATATGTTTGGGGGATAAACCCCACACTGTGCAGGAGCTGTGGACGGGCATTGAACAACAGACCGATGAGTGGTTGTTGCCACTGAGCCTCATGCCCGGCCTGGTGGTGTGCGATAGTGGGCGAAATCTCGTAGCAGTTCTGGGCCTAGCCGGTTTGACGCACATCCCTTACTGGCACATGTGCTGAATGTGGTGGTGCAGAAATTTCCAAAAAACTACCCGGATATGTCAGAGCTGCTGCAAAAAGTGCGGGCCGTCTGTGCGCGCTTTCGGCGTTCTCACCCTGCTGCTGCTTGTCTGTCTGCGCTGCAGCGGAACTTCGGCCTTCCCCCTCACCGCCTCCTATGCGACATGCCCACAAGGGGGAACTCCACCTTGCACATGCTGGAGAGACTGTGTGAGCAGCAGCAGGCAATAGTGGAGTTTCAGCTGCAGCACACACGGGTCAGTCACTCTGTAGAACAGTACCACTTCACCACCAACGAGTGGGCCTCCATGCGAGACCTGTGTACCATATTGTGGGGCATTGTCTTTGCCTCTGGGCAGCCTGGCACACATGAGTGACTACATGCTGCAGTGCCTGTGCAATGACAGCCGAGTTGCCCACATTGTAACTTGTGCTGATTACTGGGTGGCCACCCTGCTGGATCCCCATTACAAAGACAACATGCCGTCCTTACTTCCCTCACTGGAGCGTGATCGGAAGATGCGCAACTACAAGTGCACACTGGTAGACGCGCTGCTGAGGGCATTCCCAAATGACACCGGGGGCTCAGTGGAAGCACAAGGCGAAAGCAGAAAAGGAGGAAGAGGTCGCCAACGCAGCTGTGGCACTGCCAGCACCTCAGGAGGTAGGGTTAGCATGGCCGAAATGTGGAAAAGCTTTGTCAGCAGCACGCCACAACAAACAGCACCACCAGCTGATAGGCAACATCTTAGCAGGAGGCAGCATTTCAGCAACATGGTGGAACACTATGAACAGGAACAGGTGCTGGTCTGCCCTGCAGCCAGTGTATTGTCTGAACGTGTGTTTAGCATGGCAGGGGGCGTTATCACAGACAAGCGCATGCCGCCTGTCCACAGCCAACGTGGACAAGCTAATGTTTATTAAAATGAACCAGGCATGGATCCCACAAGACTTGTCTGTACCTTGTGCAGAATAGACATATATACCAGCCTCATCTGTTTGAACTCCTTATCAGTATAAAAGACACCTGTCCACAACCTCAAACAGACTCCAAACTCCACTATGGCCAAGACCAAAAGCTGTTAAAGGACGACAGAAACAAAATTGTAGACCTGCACCAGGCTGGGAAGACTGAATCTGCAATAGGTAAGCAGCTTGGTGTGAAGAAATCAACTGTGGGAGCAATTATTAGAAAATGGAAGACATGCAAGAACACTGATAATCTCTCTCGATCTGGGGCTCCATGCAAGATCTTACCCCGTGGGGTCAAAATGATCGCAAGAACGGTGAGCAAAAATCACAGAACCACATGGGGGGACCTAGTGAATGACCTGCGGAGAGCTGGGACCAAAGTAACAAAGGCTACTATCAGTAACACACTACACCGCCAGGGACTCAAATCCAGACGTGTCCCCCTGCTTAAGCCAGTACATGTCTGGGCCCGTCTGAAGTTTGCTAGAGAGCATTTGTATGATCCAGAAGAGGATTGGGAGAATGTCATATGGTCAGATGAAACCAAAATAGAACTTTTTGGTAAAAACACAACTTGACGTGTTTGGAGGAGAAAGAATGCTGAGTTGTATCCAAAGAACACCATACCTACTGTGAAGCATGGGGTGGAAACATCATGCTTTGGGGCTGTTTTTCAGCAAATGGACCAGGACGACTGATCTGTGTAAAGGAAAGACTGAATGGGGCCATGTATCGTGAGATTTTGAGTAAAAACCTCCTTCCATCAGCAAGGGCATTGAAGATGAAACGTGGCTGGGTCTTTCAGCATGACAATGATCCCAAACACACCGCCCAGGCAACGAAGGAGTGGCTTAGTAAGAAGAATTTCAAGGTCCTGGAGTGGCCTAGCCAGTCTCCAGATCTCAATCCCATAGAAAATCTTTGGTGGGAGTAGAAAATCCGTGTTGCCCAGCGACTGCCCCAAAACATCACTCTAGAGGAGATCTGCATGGAGGAGTGGGCCAAACTACCAATAACAGTGTGTAAAAACCTTGTGGAGACTTACAGAAAATTTTTGACCTCTGTCACTGCCAACAAAGCAGATATAACAAAGTATTGAGATGAACTTTTGTCATTGACCAAATACTTATTTTCCACCCTAATGTGCAAATAAATTCTTTAACCACTTCCCGCCCGGCGCATAGACAAATGACGTCCGGGCGGGTGGTTCATTATCCTGACTGGACGTCTATTGACGTCCTCAGGATAATCCGCAATCGCGCGCCCCCGGGGGCGCACATCGTGGCCTTCGGTAGTGCCGTGGGTCAGTCTGACCCACCGCATTACCGACCGAGGTAAAAGGCTTCGATCAATCACGGCTGATCACAGTGTAAATAGGAAGAGCCGTTTATCGGCTTTTCCTCTGCTCAGGTCTGCAGACCTGAGCAGCGGAGAGCCGATCGGCTGCTCTCTTGACAGGGGGGGGGCTGCGCTGAACGTTTATCAGCGCAGCCACCCTCAGGATCACCCCCACTGGACCACCAGGGAGCCGGATCAGGACCACCAGGGAGCCCCCCTCCCAGACATCACAATGAGGCCACCCAGGACCACCAGGGAAGGCGCACAGAGGCCGCCCAGGACCACCAGGGAGCCCCCACTAGACCACCAGGTAAGGGCAATATTATGCACTGTAGGGATGGCACTGTGCACATGTATGATGCCTGCCAGTGCCATCCCTAACAGTGCTTGTTGCACCAGTGCCCACCACTGCCACCTATCAGTGCCCACCTGTGCCACCTAAAAGTGCCCACCTGTGCCACCTATCAGTGCCCATCAGTGCCCAGTGCCACTTATCAGTGCCGTCTATGAGTGTCCATCAGTGCCGCATATCAGTTCCACGTATCAGTGCCCGTCACTGTTGCTTGTCAGTGCCGCATATGTGCCCCATCATCAGTGCAACATTTATCAGTGCCACCTCATCAGTGCCAATCTGTACTGCCTCATCAGTGTAGCCACATCAGTGCCCATGAGTGAAGGAGAAAATGTACTTTATACAAACTTTTGTGACAGAAACAAAGAAAAATGTTTTTTTTTTTCAAAATTTTCGGTCTTTTTTTTTTATAGCGCAAAAAATAAAAACCGCAGAGGTGATCAAATACCACCAAAAGAAAGCTCTATTTGTGGGAACGTTGTTGGGTGCAGCGTCGCACGACCGCGCAATTCTCATTCAAATCGCAACAGCACTGAAAGCTGAAAATTGGTCTGGGCAGGAAATGTTCTAAGTGCCCGGTACTGAAGTGGTTAAAAATCAGACTGTGATTTTCTGGATTTTTTTTTCTCATTCTGTCTCTCATAGTTGAAGTGTACCTATGATGAAAATGACAGGCCTCTCTCATCTTTTTAAGTGGGAGAACTTGCACAATTAGTGGCTGACTAAATACTTTTTTGCCCCATTGTATGTCTCAATATTTTGGGGGCTACCCCAATTAGAAAAAAAAAACAAACAAACAAAAATGAGTGTTGGCTACCTCCTCCTCCTCCACCGCCACTTCCACCTACACCACCACAGTCACCGCCTCCTCAACCTCCTACTCCACATCCACCTCCTCCTCCATTTTTTATTTTTTTTATGAGATTTTAAGTTATTTCCCTATCCACATTTGTTTGCAGAGCACTTGTCCTACTCTTACCCCAATTTTGCTTCCTTTTGCAGCCCTCTAGCCCTTTCCAGGACTTTTTTTAGAGCCATTTTAGTGCCCAAAAGTTCAGGTCACCATTGACTTCAATGGGGTTCGGGGTCAAGTTCGGGGCCCAACTCGAACTTTTTCGCGAAGTTCAGCCGAACCCGCCGAACCCGAACATCCAGGTGTCCACTCAACTCTACTGACTACCTATCCCTGTGTTCTGGCTACATTACCTGTGTACTGGCTACCTGTCCGTGTGTTCTGGCAACAATACCTGTGTAATAGCTCCCTGTCACCTGTGTAATGGCTACCTGTCCCTGTGTAATGGTTCCCTGTCTCCTGTGTAATGGCTACAATACCTGTGTAATGGCTCCCTGTCCCTGTGTACTGGCTACCTATCCCCTGTGTTCTGGCTACAATGCCTGTGTACTGGCTACCTATCCCTGTGTTCTGGCTACAATACCTGTGTAATGGCTACCTGTCCCTGAGTTCTGGCTACAATACTTGTGTACTGGCTACCTGTCCCCTGTGTTCTGGCTACAATGCCTGTGTACTGGCTCCCTGTGTAATGTCTACAATACCTGTATACTGGCTACCTGTCCCCTGTGTTCTGGCTACAATGCCTGTGTACTGGATATCTGTCCCTGTGTTCTGGCTCCCTGTGTAATGGCTACAATACCTGTGTACTGGCTACCTGTGCCCTGTGTTCTGGCTACAATGCCTGTGTACTGGATATCTGTCCCTGTGTTCTGGCTACAATACCTGTGTAATGGCTCCCTGTCCCTGTGTAATGGTTCCCTGTCTCCTGTGTAATGGCTACCTACAATACCTCTGTAATGGCTCCCTGTCCCTGTGTTCTGGCTACAATACCTGTGTACTGGTTACCTGTCCCATGTGTTCTGGCTACAATGCCTGTGTACTGGCTACCTGTCCCTGTGTTCTGGCTACAATACCTGTGTAATGGCTACCTGTCCCTGAGTTCTGGCTACAATACTTGTGTAATGGCTACCTGTCCCCTGTGTTCTGGCTACAATGCCTGTGTAGTGGCTCCCTGTGTAATGGCTACAATACCTGTGTACTGGCTACCTGTCCCCTGTGTTCTGCCTACAATGCCTGTGTACTGGCTATCTGTCCCTGTGTTCTGGCTACAATACCTGTGTAACGGCTACCTGTCTCTGTGTTCTGGCTACAATACCTGTGTACTGGCTACCTGCCCCCTGTGTTTTGGCTACAATACCTGTGTACTGGCTCCCTTTCCCTGTGTTCTGGCTACAATATCTGTGTACTGGCTACCTGTCCCTGTGTTCTGGCTAAAATACCTGTGTAATGGCTCCCTGTCCCTGTGTTCTGGCTACAATAGCTGTGTACTGGCTACCCGCCCCCTGTGTTCTGGCTATAATACCTGTGTTCTGGCTACAATATCTGTGCACTTGCTACCTGTCCCCTGTGTTCTGGCTACAATGCCTGTGAAATGGCTACCTGTCCCCATGTTCTGGCTACAATACCTATGTACTGGCTACCTATCCCTTTGTTCTGGCTACAATACCTGTGTACTGGCTACCTGTCCCTGTGTTCTGGCTACAATACCTGTGTGTGGGATACCTGTCCCCTGTGTTCTGGCTACAATACCTGTGTACTGGCTACCTGTCCCTGTGTTCTGGCTACAATACCTGTGTACTGGCTACCTGTCCCTTGTGTACTGGCTACAATACCTGTGTACTGGATACCTGTCCCCTGTGTTCTGGCTACAATACCTGTGTACTGGCTACCTGTCCCTGTGTTCTGGCTACAATACTTGTGTACTGGCTCCCTGTCACCTGTGTAATGGCTCCATGTCCCTGTGTAATGGTTCACTGTCTCCTGTGTAATGGCTACAATACCTGTGCAATGGCTCCCTGTCCCTGTGTACTGGCTGCAATACCTGTGTATTGGCTACCTGTTTCCTGTGTTCTGGCTACAATGCCTGTGTACTGGCTACATGTCCCTATGTTCTGGCTACAATACCTGTGTAATGGCTACCTGTTCCTGTCTTCTCGCTTCAATACCTGTGTACTGGCTACCTGTCCCCTGTGTTCTGGCTACAATACCTATGTACTGGCTACCTGTCCCTGTGTTCTGGCTACAATACCTGTGTACTGGCTACAATACCTGTGTACTGGGTACCTGTCCTCTGTGTTCTGGCTACAATACCTGATTACTGGATACCTGTCCCCTGTTTTCTGGCTACAATACCTGTGTACTGGCTACCTGGCCCTGTGCTCTGGCTACAATACCTGTGTACTGGCTACCTGGCCCTGTGCTCTGGCTACAATACCTGTGTAATGGCTCCCTGTGTACTGGCTACCTGTCCCTGTGTTCTGGCTACAATGCCTGTGTAATTGCTCCCTGTCCCTGTGTTCTGGCTACAATACCTGTGTACTGGCTAACTGTCCCCTGTGTTCTGACTACAATATCTCTATACTGGCTACCTGTCCCTGATTTATCGCTACAATACCTGTGTACTGGCTCATTGTCCCCTGTGTTCTGGCTACATTGCCTGTGTACTGGCTACCTGTCCCTGTGTTCTGGCCACAATACCTGTGTACTGGCTACCTACCTGCCCCCTGTGTTCTGGCTACAATACCTGTGTACTGGCTACCTGTCCCCTGTGTTGTGGCTACAATACCTGTGTACTGGCTACATGTCCCCTCTATTCTGGCTACCTGTCCCCTGTGTTCTAGCTGCAATACCTGTGTAATGTCTACCTGTCCCTGTTTTCTCTACAATACCTGTGTACTGGCTACAATACCTGTGTACTGGCTCACTGTCCTCTGTGTTCTGGCTACAATACCTGTGTACTGGCTACCTGTCCTCTGTGTTCTGGCTACAATGCCTGTGTACTGGCTACCTGTCCCTGTGTTCTGGCCACAATACCTGTGTACTGGCTACCTGCCCCTGTGTTCTGGCTGCAATACCTGTGTATTGGCTACCTGTCCCCTGTTTTCTGGCTACAATACCTGTGTACTGGCTACCTGTCCCCTGTGTTTTGGCTACAATACCTGTGTACTGGCTACCTGTCCCCTGTGTTCTGGCTACAATGCCTGTGTAATGGCTATCTGTCCCTGTTTTCTCTACAATACCTGTGTAATGGCTACCTGTCCCCTGTGTTCTGGCTACAATACCTGTGTAATGGCTCCCTGTCCTTGTTTTCTGGCTACAATACCTGTGTACTGCCTCCTTGTCCCCTGTGTTATGACTACCTGCCCCCTGTGTTATGGCTACCTGTCCCCTGTGTATTTGCTCCCTGTGCCCTGTGTACTTACTACCTGTCCCCTGTCTTCTGGCTACCTGTCCCCTGTGTTCTGGCTACAATACCTGTGTACTGGCTACCTGCCCTGTGTTCTGGCTACAATACCTGGGTACTGGCTACCTGTCCTCTGTGTTCTGGCTACAATGCCTGTGTACTGGCTACCTGTCCCTGTGTTCTGGCCACAATACCTGTGTACTGGCTACCTGTCCCCTGTGTTCCGGCTACAATACCTGTGTACTGGCTACCTGTCCCCTGTGTTCTGGCTACAATACCTGTGTAATGGCTACCTGTCCCCTGTGTTCTGGCTACAATATCTGTGTAATGGCTACCTGTCCCCTGTGTTATGGCTACAATACCTGTGTACTGGCTACCTGTCCCCTGTGTTCTGGCTACAATGCCTGTGTAATGGCTATGTGTCCCTGTTTTCTCTACAATACCTGTGTAATGGCTACCTGTCCCCTGTGTTCTGGCTACAATGCCTGTGTACTGGCTCCCTGTCCCCTGTGTTATGGCTCCCTGTCCCCTGTGTACTGGCTCCCTGTGCCCTGTGTACTTGCTACCTGTCCCCTGTCTACTGGCTACCTGTCCCCTGTGTTCTGGGTGCAATACCTGTGTACTGGCTACCTGTCCCTGTGTTATGGTTACAATACCTGTGTACTGGCTCCCTGTCCCCTGTGTTTTGGCTACAATACCTGTGTACTGGCTACCTGTGTACTGGCTACAATACCTGTGTACTGGCTACCTGTGTTCTGGCTACAATACCTGTGTACTGGCTCCCTGTCCCCTGTGTTCTGGCTACAATACCTGTGTACTGGCTACCTGTTCCTGTGTTATGGCTACAATGCCTGTGTACTGGCTACCTGCCCCTGTATTCTGGCCACAATACCTGTGTATTGGCTACCTGCCCCCTGTGTTCTGGCTACAATACCTGTGTATTGGCTACCTGTCCCCTGTGTTCTGGCTACCTGTCCCGTGCTATGGCTACAATACCTGTGTACTGGCTACCTGTCCCCTGTGTTCTGGCTACAATGCCTGTGTAATGGCTACCTGTCCCTGTTTTCTCCACAATACCTGTGTAATGGCTACCTGTGTACTGGCTACCTGTGTTCTGGCTACAATACCTGTGTACTGGCTACCTGTCCCTTTGTTATGGCTACAAAGCCTGTGTACTGGCTACCTGCCCGTGTTCTGGCCACAATACTAGTGTATTGGCTACCTGCCCCCTGTGTTCTGGCTACAATACCTGTGTGTTGGCCACCTGTTCCCTGTGTTCTGGCTACCTGTCCCCTGTGTTATGGCTACAATACCTGTGTACTGGCTACCTGTCCCCAGTGTTCTGGCTACAATGCCTGTGTAATGGCTACCTGTCCCTGTTTTCTCTACAATACCTGTGTAATGCCTACCTGTCCCCTGTGTTCTGGCTACAATACCTGTGTAATGGCTACATGTCCCTGTTTTCTGGCTACAATACCTGTGTACTGGCTACCTGCCCCTGTGTTCTGGCTACAATACCTGTGTACTGGCTCCCTGTCCCCTGTGTTATGGCTACCTGTCCCCTGTGTACTGGCTCCCTGTGCCCTGTGTACTTGCTACCTGTCCCCTGTCTACTGGCTACCTGTCCCCTGTGTTCTGGCTACAATACCTGTTTACTGGCTACCTGTCCTCTGTATTCTGGCTACAATACCTGTGTATTGGCTACCTGTGCCTGTGTTTTGGCTACAATACCTGTGTACTGGCTCCCTGTCCCCTGTGTTTTGGCTACAATACCTGTGACCTGGCTACAATACCTGTGTACTGGCTACCTGTGTTCTGGCTACAATACCTGTGTACTGGCTCCCTGTCCCCTGGGTTCTGGCTACAATACCTGTGTACTGGCTACCTGTCTCCTGTGTTTTGGCTACAATACCTGTGTACTGGCTCCCTGTCTCCTGTGTTTTGGCTACAATACCTGTGTACTGGCTACCTGTGTACTGGCTACAATACCTGTGTACTGGTTACCTGTGTTCTGGCTACAATACCTGTGTACTGGCTCCCTGTCCCCTGTGTTCTGGCTACAATACCTGTGTACTGGCTGCATACTGTGTTACTGGCTGCAATATACCCTGCCTGTGATGCTGAGGTGTATACTCCTGACACAATATGTGGAAAACAGGGGACGGAGTGGGTGGATTCTATAAGGGGTGGGGCTTATGAGAAGTAGGAGGGGCGGGGTCTGGCGCCCCCCATCCTAAAAATTCACCAGCCGCCTCTGTCTGTAACTATCTCTGATACTCCTACACCTTCTCTGTAAACAATCCACTGCAAAACATAAACCATGACATGGCATTATTTATTTTTTCATATACCTTGCAACCGGACATTCGTTTGCTAGTTTACACTATGAGTTCATGGTGGGAAAGTCCACTGCCAGTTCTGACTCCAGTATCTTTTCACACTCATCCTTTGGGCACATGTTACGCAACAATGAGTTGGACCTCCCTGAAAATGCATCATTACTGGGAATAAATGTGGTTCCTCTTCCATATGTGGTTGTAGGAGATGAGGCATTTTCCTTGGGCGTATAACCGATGAGACCATTCTCCAATCTAAACTTTAGTGTTGACAAGCGGCTATTCAATTATCGTTTCACCAGGGCCAGAAGGGTGGTGGAATGCACTTTTGGCATTTTGACCAATAAGTGGCGCTTGCTGCACACACCAATAAATTTAAATAGGAAGAATGCCATTTCCGCAGTAAAAGCCACATGTGTCCTTCATAATTTTGTACTACAACGTGATGGGAATGAAATTGAGGAAGCTATGGTGCATGATTTGCAAAGTGCCCAGTGGGCTGCAAGCAGGGGATCCACCACTGGCGCTGATATCCGAGATAAATTTAAGGACTTCTTCATGTCACGCAAGCCATCTCATAATGTACACACATCTTAATTTGGGGGAATTCACTTTGGACTAAGAAGATGTGTGCTTTGATTTATGGTTTGCATTTTACATATTGTTTCAATATAACCACTATGATCTTCAAATTTTCTATGTTTGCAATACCACAATAGATTGTGGATTAAAATGTTTTTTTCAATAAGTTTGATGTGTGATATCTGCTTGGTTCCTGAAGTGTTGGTATATATTTGTAGCTAATGACACATGACAGCTAGCTGCCATAATCCTGGTATTCTTGGATACAGTGAGCGATATGGCGTCTAATAAAAGTGGTCCCGGCAGTGGATTTGCCACAGGATCACCTCTATAGGTAACAGGAGAGGTGCCTCCCCCCCTCTTGTCACTTCCTGATTAGCTGGCGGTAATGGGGGAAACAATACAATCCCCTGAAGCGGAGGACAAAAGGTTTAGTGAGGGCAACATGGCCCCCACTTGACTCTATGCCCTTAGAGGACTGGAGTAATGTATGACATCACTTCCGCCTAACAGACTTTTTTTTTCTCTTTATATGTAATCATGCTTATAAGGTATGTTTACATTCCTTGTAATAATATTCATAGAAGTGATCTACTAAAATTTGAAAGGGTCAGTGTGAGAATTAATAGTCAATTTAATAAGAACCCCTCCAAACTCGTGCACAGAAGCAAACGCATATGTAAATATTGTCCACATATGTAAATGGTGTTCAAAACACACATGTGAGGTATCGCCATATTTATTACAGTTTGAAAGCAATAATTATTGCTCAATACCTCCTGTTTTGTAAAAAGATAATCTGTAAAAATGTATTCAAGTGTTGCCTATGGAGTTTTTTTACAATAACATAGTTTGGGGCCATTCCTCAAATGAGTGCAATTTTAAAGCGTGACATTAGTTATCTATTTACTTGGCATAACTTCGTCTTTTACAATATACAAAACATTGCCCTCTTAATTTTTTTTTTTTGTTTTATCATTCATGAAGCTGTCATTTTTTTAAAATTAATTTCGGACCTGGTGTGGATTTTAAGGGGAACCCCGTGCCAATATTTGAAAAAAAAACTGGCGTATCGGTTCTCCCCAAGATCCAAACCAGGCCCTTCGTTCTGGTATGGATTTTAGGGGAACCCACGGCGAAAAAACTGCGTAGGGTTCTCCCCAAAATCCATACCAAACCCTTATCCGAGCACGCAGCCTGGCAGGCCATGAAAGGGGGTGGAGACAAACTAGCACCCCCCCGGACCATACCAGGCCGCATGCCCTTAAGGAATATGGGTGCTTTGGAGCAGGGGGGCTCTACGCCCCCCCCACCCCAAAGCACCTTGTCCCCAGGGTCTGCAGGCAGGGGGGTTTATCGAAATCTGGAAGCCCCCTCTAATAAGAGGGCCCTCAGATACCGGCCCCCCACCCTATGTGAATGAGTATAGGGTACATCGTACCCCTACCCATTCATCTGAAAAAAATGGAAAAAAAAAAACCACACTACACAGCTTTTTAAAATATTTTATTCAATCAGCTCCGGCTTCTTCTATCTCCGATTTCTTCTCCCCTCTCCGGTGTCTTTTTTCTTATGCTCTTTTGCGGGGTCTTCGTTCTTCTGAGGGGTCTTCTATCTTTTCCCGGTTCAGAGGGAAAAGAACTGGGAGAAGATAAAAGACCCCTCAGAAGAAAGAAGACCCCGTAAAAGAGAGGGAGAAGACGCCGGAGCTGATTTAATAAAAAGTTTTAAAAAGCTGCGTAGTGTGTTTTTTTTAAACTTTTTTTCAGGTGAATGGGTAGGGGTACGATGTACCCCATACTCATTCACATAGGGTGGGGGGGCCGGGATCTGGGGCCCCCCTTATTAAAGGGGGCTTCCAGATTCCGATAAGCCCCCCCGCCCGCAGACCCGGACAACAGCCAGGGTTGTCGGGAAGAGGCCCTTGTCCCCATCAACATGGGGATAAGGTGCTTAGAGGTGGGGGCGCAGAGCCCCTCCGCCCAAAGCACCCATACTCCCCATGTTGAGGGCATGCAGCCTGGTATGGTCCAGGAGGGGGGGCGCTCACTCGTCCCCACCCCCTTTCCTGGCCTGCCAGGCTGCATGCTGTCAGGAACTGGTGTGACCAGAAATGTGTGAACTGCACAGAGAATACCAGACACAAGGATATAAGTAAAATGGTGATCCAAGCACACATCTAATATAATAAACAGTGTAAACAACCACAGCAACAGAAATAGTGAAAACTGCTAAAACAGGTATAGGTCAATGTCCAAACCGTAAACGTAGCCAGGCCAGGGTCATGCACGGGATATCAATCAGAGGGAGCAGGGAGCAAGACAAGGCAGAAGCCGGGAACAGATGATGGGAAAGCCGGTGGGACAGGATCAGACTGCAGACAGGGATCCAGGAGCAGATTCAGGGCTCAGGATCAGGGCCATCTCAGGGGGCCCCTGCATTTTCCCTGTCCCCTGTCAAGTCAAGCAGATCAGTGGTGGGGGAGAGGCTGTGTGTAACACTCCCCTCCTCCGCTCTATCAGCTTGCAAGGACTGACAGACATTCCCTCTGGCTGCAGAGCTCTGCGATCCGCCTCCTAGGGCTGCCAGCCTCTGAGGACACCCCTCTGCCTGTAGAAAAATAGATTCTCCCGGGATGATGGAGCTGGTGGGCTGGGCGGGGGTGTGGCTGACTCACACATCAGTGTTCTCCCTGCCTAAAGATGCACGGGGCTGGACTGTAGGAGGAGCCAAGATGGGAGCCTGGGGTATCTTTGCCATGAGGTCGGTGAGTGCTGAAAAGTTTTCCCTACAGGAACTCCCTCCCTCTTTATTGCCTCAGCTCCCTCACACACAGCTGGGATCTGCTGCCAGGGGCCTCACTACACACTGCCTGTCCCCTCTGTACACACTGCCTGTCCCCCCCACTACGCACTGCCTGTCCACCCTCTACACACTGCCTGTCCCCCCCACTACACACTACCTGTCCCCCCTCTACACACTGCCTGTCCCCCTATACACACTGCCTGTCCCCCTCTACACACTGCCTGTCCCCCCTCTACACACTGCCTGTCCCCCCTCTACACACTGCCTGTCCCCCCCACTACACACTGCCTGTCCCCCCACTACACACTGCCTGTCCCCCCCCACTACACACTGCCGGTCCCCCCCACTACACACTGC
>BLSH010109380.1:1254-13557 GCA_018402905.1 Glandirana rugosa
TTATCTTACTGAAGTTTAAGCTTAAAGTTATCTTTTCAAATCTTGTCATTCGAAATTGGAATTCATGCTGTTTTCGAAATTCGAATTTTGAAAAATGTATGTATAAATACTATAGATAGATATAATTCCACTCTGTTCTATTGTTTTTCTATTCTTTTTTTTTTCTATTTTTTTTTTATTCTCTTTATTTGTATTTCCCTAGTTTTTGCTAGTCTATTATTCATTTTCTCTTCTGTTCTAAACTTTTCTATTGAAATTCGAATTTGAAGTCATTCTATTGGAAATTCGAATTTCGGAAGACTGTGTTTTCTATTTATTTAATATTTTATTTATTTTCTATTCTATTCTCTTATTTTCTATTATATTCTTTTCTTTTGTTTTTCTTTGTTTTGGATTTTTTTCAATCTCATTCAAATTTATACTATTCGAAATTTGAATTTCAGAACATGGTTAATTGTTTATATTCTATTTTAATATAATTATATTCTTCTCTATTCTATCTTTTACTATTCATTTTTTTATTATATTACTTTCTATTTTATATTCTCTTTTAGAAAATCTTTTTTATAATTAGTTTTGATTTTTATTTCGATTTGTTTTCGAGTTTTATTCGACTTTTTCGACTTGACTATTTCGAATTAGTTTCGAATTCGACTCAAATCGAATTTCGGGCGAAATTTTTCGAATCGAGGTTTTTTCGGATTCGTTCAAAATCGTTACTATTGTAATTCGGAAATTCGGATGCATCCGAATTCCGAATTATTAAAAATTCGTCCGAATTTCGATTCGGAACTAAACGAATTGCACATGTCTATTCCTCCACTGCCGCCACCGGACACACAGGGGAACCCTGTATCCTGAATAGCCTCACATACGTTCCTCTGCCAGCCTGGTCAGTCTTGGAACGCCGGATCCCCAATACAACCGAAGCCCCTTCACACCTCACATCAGCGACCAAAAGCCCTCCTTGCACCTTCCTAGCCGAACAAATTAATTCCCCAAACTAAAAAAGCCCCAAAAAAAGGCTAAGATGAACGCTGTCCTGAAAAGTAGACCTTCGTAAGGTGAAGAGCACACGCTACTTACCTGAGCAATGAGCCCCAACAGCATTTGGAACGTAACTGGGCGATGGCAGTCCGGCCGCTTGAACCCTTTCCTGTAACCTCTTAAGGCCTGTCGCACCATAAAGTCCTTTGTGGCATCGTGTACACCCGAACAAAAAGGCTAGCCCCGACAGCTTACGGTTAAGGGCCGAGACCGAAACC
Source organism: Glandirana rugosa (assembly GCA_018402905.1). Classification (NCBI taxonomy): domain Eukaryota; kingdom Metazoa; phylum Chordata; class Amphibia; order Anura; family Ranidae; genus Glandirana; species Glandirana rugosa. Next base: position 2,520 of record BLSH010109380.1, read on the forward strand.
CCGTTTTTGAAATTCAACCCTATAAAGTACAGCAATACATACCTAACATCCCTGCTGCCTGACGCTACTCCCGTGCGCTGCAGCAGCAGCAACCACTCCTGCCACACTCTAGAGTACGCCACCCAAGTTTGCACACTCACTGACCTCCTGATCAAGCTTGCTGCAACTCCATTGCTATGTGCCACAACCTCTCTGGACAAGGTACCCCGTGCTGCCCCGCATCCGGCGCCAACTCTCAGAACCGGTCCAGCTGAAACCGAGACAAAGCATCGGCCAATTCGTTAGTAGCCGGTGAACCGCATACAAAAATACATTCAACTGTAAATAGCGAAGAACTAAATGACGCAGCAGCCGTACTAACGGTGGGGGAACCCGCCGAAAGCCGATTAATAAACTGCACTACACCCATATTGCCACAATGCAGACGGACCTTCTTTTTGCGAAAGGAGTCACCCCACAATTCCACCGCACCAATAACTGGGAACAACTCTAACAGAAGGAGGTTCCTCAGGAACCCCGCTTGTTCCCGTTCATTCGGCCAGCGAGCCGCACTCCATTTACCACCCAAAAAGGCTCCATAACCCGTGGAACCCGCAGCATCCGTGTACAATTCCAGGTCGAAACTACTAACTGGGCCCTGCATCCAGAGCGACCGCCCATTAAATTCCTGCAGGAAAATGTCCCAAGTTGGACTTGTGTTTCCCGCTCAGCATTACAAAGCGACATGGGGAAGAAACCCCAGCCATGGCCGACGACAACCGGCGACAGAACACCCTGCCCATTGGTAGGATGCGACAGGCAAAATTAAATTTACCTAATAGCGACTGTAGCGCACACAATTGAATGGTGCCCTTCCGTAGCACGCTCGCTATCTCCTTTCGCAAAGCCGTCAACTTACCTTCCGGTAAACGACATTCCATGGCAAGGGAATCTATAACAATACCCAGGAAACTAAGGGACGTGGACGGGCCCTCCATCTTACCGGACGCCAACGGAATGCCAAAATGCTCAGCGACGTGCTGAATTGTGGCCAATAAAACCTCGCAAAGATTGGACGATGCAGGCCCGATGCACAGAAAGTCATCCAGATAATGGATGACCGAGTTGACGCCCGACACATCACGCACCACCCATTCCACGAACAAGCATGCATGAAATGGAGCAACCCATGGGCAGGCATCGGTCCACGTAAAACTCATCCCTCCATCGGCAACCCAACAAGTGAAAACTGTCCGGATGTAGCGGGAGAAGCCGGAATGCCGCCTCAATGTCCGTTTTTGCCATTAAAGAACCCCTGCCATAGCGCTTGACCCAAAAAATTGCTGCATCGAATGAAGTATATGACACAGAGAAAGCTTCCGGGTCAATGGCGTCGTTAACCGACCCACCCTTAGGGAAAGAAAGGTGGTGTATAAAACGGAACTTGTTCGGTTCCTTCTTGGGTACCACACCCAACGGGGACACCACTAAAGTCCTGAATGGAGGGTCCACAAAAGGGCCCGCCATACACCCCAAGGCCACCTCCTTCGCTATCTTCTCGGAGACGACCTCGGGATGCAGCCACGCCGACCGCAAATTATCCGCAAACGGCAGAAAACTTGGGGAAGAACACATGGAATCTCAAACCCAACCGAGAAACCAATACCCAACAACATAGCAACTGAATGATCTGGATACTTACCTAGAAAGGGGAGCATCCTTTCCACCTTCACCGGCGTCGTCCCTCTTTCCCGCAGTATCGCCGGCACGTCCCTTACTCTGTTTAAGACAGCGAGAGAGATAGAGTGTGCTCCGCTGCACCCGGAGCACTTGTGATGGAAGCGGCAGAACTTGCACCCACCTTCATTGAACTGCCAACTTTCTGTTGTCGGAACTGCTCGACGTAACGCAGCCACGTCACGCCCCTGTAAACCCTATGAGCCTCACTAATAGCATTCAAGTAACAAAAAAGGGATGAGCAACACTCCGGCTGCTTCTCCTCGATAACGCTAGCCAGAATTGCAAAGGCCTGCAGCCAATTGCTAAATGTGTGAGGTATCAGGCGGAAACGCCGCCTCTCCTCCACTAACCTCCTCGCGTCCTCCAGACGCATACGGTCCAGGTTGGATCTCTCAAGGGACAATAAAGAAAAATTCTCCTCCTGATTAAAGTTGGCCCCTAATGGTCCCTCAAAACAAGCATACACTTCACACCTGGCGGAGTCTGACAGGCGCTCCGACTCCGGCTGCTTACCTCCCTCCATAGGCGTCTCTGCGTCCATGCACACTGGCCCTGGACGCAGCGGACCCTTGTCCTGCTGAGTGCGGAGGCGTAACCCCCTAAAGCTGCTTGCAAAGACAAAGGATTAAAGGTGCACTGACCAGGCTGCCCGGGCAGCGCACCCACAGCCGCAGCTCCGTCATCCACCGCTGGAGACCCGCGGACCTCCTCGCCATCCTCGGAGCTAGAACGCTCCCCTTCAGACTGCACGTCTGACACTCCCTGCTGCTCCCCCAGCCGGCTGCTGGGGCTCCCTGAAGGACTAGTCTGTCTCACCGCACTTCTCACCGATGGCCGCAGTCCGCTCCCGGTCCTCCTCCTCTTTCGGTCCTCCCGCGGGCTCCTGCTGTCCCCAGACCTTCCAGGCACCACGTGCTCCACCGGCCCAGCCGCATCTCGCATGCACCGAGAGGGGCCGCCTGCCGCTCCACCAGACTGGCAAGTGCCCGCCCAGGATACTCTCCCTCGCCGAGCTGCCTCCCTGACCGGTACATCACCAGGTGAGGCAGCCGCTTCACAGCGTCTCCCACGATGACCAGGCGGGGCCGGGGACACAGACACACACCCTCCCCGCCTGGAGGAGCTCAGCCACTGCTGGGGATTCCTCCCAGATGACCTGCCCACCACTGGCTGTGCACATGGTCCAGGCCCGCCCGGAAGGTCCGATCCCGGGCTCCCTGTGTGGCGCTGAGCTCCGGTGGGGCAGGAGGGACTGTAGCGCTCCAGCGGCCGTGACCACCGAGCATGCGACTCCACCCCGTCGTCCAGGTCTGCCACCAGAAGGGAAGAGACCCACTCCTGCAGCCAGGCTGTACCTCTGGTGGCTGCAGCTGCCCTAAACTGCTGAACGATCTCGTCCACGTCCGCCATTCTGACACGAGGATGTGGGAAAACAGAGCGCCGCAGGGGTGTTGCAAATTCTTCCTGCTCTGCTGCACCCTCTGCTTTCGCGCCTTCCAGGGGGTGGCATATGTACCCATCCCTGCCTACCTCCTAGGCCACCCCCCCCTTCCTAATCCCTGAAGACCTACCCAGCACACTTAACCCTGTCCTGCCTGGTGCTCCCTGTCTCCCCTGTCATGAGGCCCTGCGCCTAGCTACGCTATCTGCGGGCCTATCTTGTGTAAGCTGCAGCACCCAAGTCATGGCACCCCAGTGTACTGCAGTCCTAACTCTATAATTTTAAGTCTCCTGAGTTGGAGCGGATATATAATAATTAAAATAGATTAAGGGCAGGTATGGTTGGAGGGAGCTCACCCCTCCTTAAAGGTACAGGGAAGCACGGGACACCCAGCTATAGCACAATGGCAGCAAAGGTATCCAGTGCGTCCCCTCGGCAATTGCCAAACAATTACCAACAGTACAAACAAATGTCAACAAGGAGCACATGGAATGGCAAGGCATGTCAAAAAACAACAAATAAGGGTTTGTGGCAACAAGTTTTTGTTCACAAGTGGGTTTACATTCCCATACAAGTCTATAAGAATGCAAGACCTGCTTGCAGCGGGGCAGAACGAGGTCAATTGCAGTTTAAATGCATATGTTAATGAATTCTGAATGATCTTAGAAGCATGTCAAATTGATGCCATCAACACAAGCCCAAAGCCCATCAAAAAGGGGGCCTCAAAATGTTTGTTGTTTAGCCCCATGCTAAATTTTAGACCCCTTTCACACCAAGGTGTTTTTCATGCGCTTTTCCGCAAAAAATAGCGCCTAAAAAGCGCCTGAAAAACACCTCCCAATACACCCCAGTGTGAAAGCCAGAGTGCTTTCACACTGGGGTGGTGCGCTTGCGGGACGGTAAAAAAAAGTCCTGCAAGCCGCATCTTTACTGCGGTGTGGGAGCAGTGTATTCACTGCTCCTATACCGCCCCTGCCCATTGAAAACAATGGCAGCGCTCCCGAATCGCCTGAACACCAATTCAAGAGAGCAACAAACCGGCACTTTTAACCCCTGTTTAACCTCTTGTGGGGGGGGGGTAAAAGTGCACTGCCGCCGCCATAGCGCTGCTATACTGAACGGTAAAACGCTGCTAATTAGCGGTGTTTTACCGCTAATGCTCTGGCGGCTCCGGTGTGAAAAGAGCCTCAGTTATTTAGTCCCTGTTAAATCCTTTATCCACGGAAGTCTCGTGCTTTGATTTTGTCCGCACAGAAAGCCGCCGGTGAGAGAGGCGGTCAGAGCGGAGGATATTGGAGAGGAGGAGCAGCCACGGCTCCGAAGACATAGCGGAGGTAGCGGAGAAGCCTCTCGCCACGTGCTCTAATCCTGTTTACACGGGAAGCTGCCGGTGAGAGAGGCGGCTAGAGCGGAGGATACTGGAGAGCAGCCACGGAGCATGGCGGAGGTATAGCCGAGGAAGAGACGGAGCACGTGGAAGCTCCCCGCTCCTGACGTCCAGGAGAAAGCACTGAGGTGAGCTGACAGAAAGCAGTTGCAGCGGTGTGGGGGAAGAAAGGTCCCAAGCCCCCCCAACGAACCTCCGAGGCACCCTGTAAAGACCCTACCTGGAAGGAAGGAAAGCCCGAGTCTTCAGGCAGGAGATTTGGAGTGGAGCCCTAAAAGGACAGAAGCAGGAAGGTGGAAGACGGGAGAGCGGCGGAGTGGTAGATATAAAAGGAGGTTTAAAAGTAAATGACTGTATGAGACTATATGTGATAACAAAGGTGCATAAGATGCAGTGATTTGACATTGATGATACCCATTGATGATACCTATGGTCACCCTCTTTTAGTTGCCACCGCAAAAGGTCCCCCCCCCCCCCCTGGGTTTTGCTCATTTTCTTATCTTGTCCATCAACTGCCCACTGATTGCCCCTATGAACACCAGCGGTTTAAAAGCTTAAGAGTAATGAAGAGAAAGAAAGAGGGAAAGAAGAAGAAAGAAAATCTGTAGATTTATAACCACCCCCCTCCCCCCCTCTGCCGGGTATAATTCTGAAAATAAGTACAGGACCCAAATAACAGCAAGAAGGAGGTGTAGATAAGGGTGGATTGGACCGTGGGGGATTTTAAAAGTGCAGGAGGGCCTGGAGACACGGGCTATATATAAGCCTACATAATACCGTGGGTAAACAGACGGGTCACCGCCCGGTAAACCGTATAAAAGCCTTGCAAGCTTAAACCCCCCCTCCCCTTGGTGAATATAACTTGGAGTTAAAAAATCCAGGACCCCAAAATATTAGGAAAGATCTAAAGTTGGGGCAGATAAAGATGGACTGGACTATAGGAGATATTAAAGGGGAGGGGAAAACACAGAGCAAGAGCAAACGCCCTCTCTTCCCACCCCTTTCTGCCCTCCCTTATCCTCCGCATCTCTCAAATAGGCATGTGAAGAGATGAGGGGTAAAACAGCTAAAAACACAACAAGTAGGAATAATACCACAATAGGGAGCCCAGGGGGGATACAGCGATATCTAGCGATGGAAGCAAACAACACGGAAAACCAGAAGAGCCCACTTAGAGAGGAGGAGGGTAGAGGATCAGTGAGAGGACAGGGATCCTCAGGAAGTAAAATAAAGAACACAGAAAGTACCCCACCAGGAAAAGAGAAGATCCAAACCCCATAGGCCCCAAAAATACAAGGAGGAGATACAAAGAAAAAAGGAGCAGGGAGCCAAACCTCAAAAGCAGAAAAGATGGAGGAATCACCAATTAACCCCCTGCAAATGAAAGAACTGTTGGCAGAGATGTTAACAAAAATGGAAGTCTCCTTAAAAACAGAGATAGCAGCAGTGAGAGGAGACCTAGGCCATAGCCTAACGAGAGTGGAGGAAGTAGAAGAAAGGTTGGAGGTGCAAGATCGTAAAATGGAAGAACTGGATAGAGAAGTAAAGGCACTACAGAAGATGAATAGAGACATAGCATATAAATTAGAAGACCAGGAGAATAGAAGTCGAAGGAAGAACTTGAGAATAAGAGGGTTAAAAGAAAAATATAAAGAGGAGGAGCTGGAGGGAGTAATGAAAAAACTCTTTAACCCAATATTGGAGAGAGAAGTAGGTGAAGAAATGGAGATAGACAGAGTTCACAGGGCAAACCGACCACAACCCAGAGGAGAGGAGGCCCCACGGGATGTTATTGTCAGATTTCACCACGTGGGGGTAAAAACGAAAATTATGGAGAAAACCAGGAAAATAGAGAAAATAATGTTTGAAGAAGAGGAAGTACAGGCCAGTAATCTCCTTCCAAAGGGCGGGGGTCAAAGGAGACACCAAAATGGAGGGTCACCAGACTCAAGCCAGAGACAGAAGAGAAAAGAGCTGTTGGGGGGGGGGGGAGTGAGGGGGTGGAGGGAGAGGGGGGAGGGGGTGAGAGGAAAACTTCCCATAGGAGAAAAATAGGTAGAAAAGAAGGAATACAGGAACCATGGAGAAAATAAAAATAGTAACATACAATCTTAGAGGTCTGAACTCCCAAGAAAAAAGATATAAAGTAAACAGAGAATTACAATATTTAGGAGGGCAGATAATCTGTCTACAAGAGACACACATATCCCATACATCAGGGGTAAGTCTAAGATCCACACAGTTCCCTAATTGGTATTATGCTGATTCTCCATCCGGGCGGTCGAAGGGAGTAGCTATTGGGTTCAGTAAAGATATAGTGTTCAAAATAATAGAACAGAAAGTGGATAGGGAAGGCAGATATCTGTTTGTGAGGGGGACTATAGAGAACAATGAGTGGACCTTTGCGAACATATATGCCCCAAATAAAAGACAAGATGTATTCCTGAGGAAAATCCTGAATAAATTGAGGGATTTCAAGGGAGGGCACCTTGTGCTGACGGGGGATTTAAACTCATGTATGGATGCATGGATAGATGTAAAAAGACAATTAAAATGGGAGACCCCTCACAGACAGAACAGTATGAAGAAACTGATGGAGGAACATCAACTAATAGATACGTGGAGGATGTGTAACTAGAACGGAGAGATTACACTTATCACTCCGCAGTACATAACACATACTCCAGATTGGATTATGTGTTAATAGAACACTATATGATCCCGATGGTGAAAGGAGCCAAGATTGGGGCCATAACAGTCTCGGACCACGCTCCAGTATTAGTGAGCATAGAAACAGGAAAAGAACTAAGGGGAGAAAACACCTGGAAATTAAATGAAGCTCTAATAAAGGATCCAAGGATAGCAGACAGAGTGAGGAAAGAACTAGAGAGTTTCTTTGAGTTTAATGATACACCGGAGATATCAAGGTCAACCTTATGGGAGACACATAAGGCTTTTATGAGGGGGGTCTTGATGAAAATAGGGGCAGAAAAGAAAAGAGAAAGGCGAGCTAGAATGGATACCCTATATAAAGAAATTCAGGAAATAGAAAATCAAAATAAGGAAAGGGGAAGCCTAGATGGAACAGAGGCGCTCAAGGGAAAACGGGAAGAGCTGGCTGATCTAATGGAGATGGATAGGAGAAGAGGAACCCACTTAATAGAGAGAGAAAAATATCAGTGGGGAAATAAGTCAGGAAAATGGTTGGCAAGAAGGGTAAGGGAAAAAAAGACGCAAAACTTCATCCCCAAAAATGAGGAAGGAAAGATGGTCCATTCCGCAATGGAGATAGCAAAAGTGTTCCAAAATTATTACAGTAAATTATATAAAGCGGAGGGGATAAAGAGTAAAAGGGAGAAGGAACGAGATACCCAGGCAGGCAGGGAATATTTAAAAGAACTAGGACCAGCGAGGACCCCAATAGGAGATCTAAGCCAAATGGAAGAGCCTATCTCAAAAGAAGAAATAAAGAGGGCAATAAATAATATGCCGCAAGGGAAGAGCCCAGGTCCAGATGGGTACACGGCCCAGTATTACAAGAAATTCCAGGGGATCCTGATCCCAAAGCTATGGGAATACTTTAAGAAGATAACAGAAGGAGAGGAAATAAGGAAAGAGGCGTTACTAGCACATATAACACTCATAGCAAAGGAGGAGAAAGATCCAGCACTACCAGAAAGTTATAGGCCAATATCCTTGATAAACTTGGATATAAAAATACTATCAAAAATTTTGGCAGAAAGGTTGAAGCAGGTTCTCCCAGAATGGATATATGAAGATCAGACGGGGTTTGAGCTGGGAAGAGAGGGGAAAGACAACTGCCTTAGGACACTACTGACCCTACAGACAAAGGATAGAAGGGAAGCCCCAGTCGTACTCATGTCAATAGGCGCCGAAAAAGCGTTTGACAGAGTCGACTGGGGCTTCATGTGGGAAGTGCTGAGATGGTATGGAGTCAAGGAAAAGATGAGGAGATGGATCTCTGCCTTATATGCCCAACCAGAAGCGCGGGTGAGAGTGAATGGGAGACTATCCCCAACAGTAGAACTGTGCAACGGAACGAGACAGGGGTGTCCCCTCTCCCCGATTCTGTTCGTAATGACCCTGGAGCCATTTTTGGAGAAGATTCGAAAAAATGAGGCGATTAAGGGGATAAGAATCGGGGAGAGGGAACACAAAGTAGCGGCATATGCGGATGATGTTCTGCTTTATATAAAAGAACCAGGTAACACAATCCCCAAAATAATGGAAGAACTGGAAAGGTATGGGAAATTATCAAACTTTAAAGTAAATACGGCAAAAACAGATATTAAATATCTCCTGCCCAAAAAAAGAGAAGGAAGAGATCCAAAGAAAATACCCCTTTAAATGGCAATAGAAAGAAATGAAATACCTTGGGATAAAATTGACCGTCCTGGAGAGAGAATTATATGCAGCGAACTATATACCATTACTGAATAAACTAAATGAACAGATAAAGAAATTGGGCAGGGCAGGACTGACGTGGATAGGAAGGATAATGGCGGTAAAAATGTACATACTACCAAGAGTAATATACATATACCAGATTATCCCCATTGCAGTACCAGAATTTTTTTTCAAAAAATGAAGAACAATCACATTAAAATATATATGGGGCAGAAAACGTTATAGGATTGCACACACAACATTAACGAGAGGAAGAGAAGAAGGGGGCTTAGCGGTCCCGGATTTTAAAAGATATTATCAAGCAATAACAATAACACAGATTGCGGAATGGATGCACAATAAGGCGAATAAAGGATGGGTAAATATCGAGAAAATCCAAAGCAAGGTAGACCTAGGGAAGATAATATGGATACCCAAAAAAATTAGAAAATTGGCAAGTAACACGAATAGTATCACAAAAAACACTTTAAGGGAATGGGACAAAATTAATAAAAGATATAGATGGGAAAACAATAGTCCACTAATCCCGCTACTTAATATGGAATTTTTCAGACCAGGGAAGGAGGAATATATGTATTTTAGTCAGTGGGCAAAAAAAGAAGAAATAAGTTTAAAAGATATAATGGTGGGGAACAGAATATTCACATATGAGGAAATAGTAAAAGAATGGGGGAGGAAACCACTGGATAGATGGAGATACGCACAAATACAGCATTTTACACAGTCACTCACGCAACCCTTGAGAGGGATAGAAGAAATGAGAAAAATAGAGAAATTACTGCACTCACCACAATGCACAAAAAGGGGAATCTCAAAAATATATAAAATTTTGACACAGGAAGCTGACACTGAGACGCCACCGTATATAAAGGAATGGGAAAAAGAACTAGGGAAAGTACCGGAAGGGAAAGAGATAGAAAAAATCCTGAAATTAGTAAGTACATCAGCAAGAGACCAAGGGACGAATGAAATGAATTATAAATTAACAGCACGCTGGTATAAGACACCCAAAAGGATGGGGAGGATAAATAGTGAGGAATCTCCTAATTGCTGGAGAGGATGCGGAAACATCGGCACTTTTGCACATATATGGTGGGCCTGCCCAAAAATAACAAACTACTGGAAGGAAATCATTAAGGCAATAAATAAAATAACAGAAAAACAAGTAGAAAATGAGCCATGGGAATGTATGTTCCATGCAACGAAAATGAAGATTGGGGAATATAGAAATACGCTGGTCCCACTACTCCTGAATGCAGCAAAAAGACTGATACCGAGACGATGGAGAGCCCAGAGCCCCCGACACTAATGGAATGGATAGACAAAGTAGAGTGGATGAGGGAAATGGAAAGAGCTATCTCTGTAGAAGAAGATGCCCTAGATAAATATCAAAATAAATGGGGAAGATGGGAGAACTTCAAGATAGAGAAAAAGAATGAAGTAAATGTGGAATAAAGAAATAAAAGATGAAAAAGGGAAGAGAGGGAGTAGGGAAAGGGAGGGAGGGAGGATAGGAGAAAGTTTAATACCTCTGAAGATGGGCTGCGGGGCTGTTTTGTTATTGCTTGTTTTTAGCAACTAAGATGCTGTTTTAGTAAAAATAAAATAATAAAAGTCTAAAAAGGAAAAGAATACCACAATGATGAGACAAAAGCCACAACCTGCCGGGCTTTCTTTTTCCTGAAGGACAAGATGAGAGAAAATTAGGAAAAGAAAACAAGGGAGAGGGAGTCTCTGAGGGGTAAAAAAAACCAAAAATCCTTTATCCACTTTCTCATTTAGCTATTTTGTAACCTTGTATGTATGCAGGGGCGTTGCCAGGGGGTGGCTATGGGGGCTGGAGCCCTGAGTCCCACGCGGGCGGGAGACTAGACTGAAGCCGCAGACGAGCGGCTTGATAGAGCCGCGAGCGGGCGGCTCTACAGAGCCGCCGAGCGGCTGCTTTCAGCCGCCGTGTGGCTACATTGAAACCCGAGAGAGAGAGAGGGGCGGGCGAGCAGAGATGACATCATCTCTCTGCCCGCCCGCATCACTGCTATCCCTCCCTCTCTCTCTCTCTCCAC
>BLSH010109380.1:47624-94592 GCA_018402905.1 Glandirana rugosa
TAAAGTAAGTATGGATAGTGTGAAAACTTCCGGGACCTCGTGGTCCTGTCACCTTAATGGGTGTTTTACTGGGGTAAAACCTTCCGTTTGTGGACTCCATATAAGATACTCCGTACCCGACGTCTATCCATGAGTCCATAAGACTACCCGACGTCTATCCATGAGCCCATGAGACTACCCGACCTCTGTCCATGAGCCCCTTAGACTACCTGACCATTTTCCATGAACCCATGAGACTACCCGACGTCTATCCGTGAGTCAATGAGTCTACCCAACCACTGTCCATGAACCCATTAGACTACTCGTCCACTGTACATGAGCCCAGGTGTTTGCCTTCCAAAATGGGGTCATTTTGTGGGTAATTCCACTGTCCTGGTGCTCCAGGGCCTTCAAAAGTGTGATAGGTATGAATGAAATTTTATGTGTAATTTATGCATGTTAGGCCTCTCTATGTGGCCAGGCTGTGTAAAAGTCTCACACATGTGGTATTGTCATACTCGGGACGAGTAGCAGAATATATTTTGGCAATTAATTTTTGCTATGTACATTCTATGTGTTAGAAATATCTTATAAATTGACCACTTTGTGTAAAAATAAAAGTGTTTTAATTTTCTTTCCACGTTTTTTGAAGACTTGTGGAAAAAAATGAACCATTCAAAAGACTCATAATGCCTCATAGAATATACGTTGGGGTGATTGCTTTCCAAAATGGGGTCATTTTGTGGGTAATTCCATTGTCCTGGTGCTCCAGGGCCTTCAAAAATGTAATAGGTCGTTAGGAAATCAGATGTGAAAATTCTGCTCCTAGAATGCATGACGGTGCTCCCTGCATGTTGGACCTCCCGATGTGGCCAGGCTGTGAAAAAGTCTCACACACGTGGTGTCGCCATACTCGGGACGAGTAGCAGAATGTATTTTGGGGTGTAATTGGAAGTATGCATATGCTGTGTGTGAGAAATAACTTGTTGTTATGACAATTTTGTGCAAAAAAAAAATTTAAAATAATAATAATTTCTCAATTTTTCCAAGAATTATGGGGAAAAAATACAACTTCAAAAAACTCGCCATGCCTCATACTAAATACCTTGGAATGTCTACTTCAAAAAGGGGTCATTTGGGGGGTATTTGTACTTTCCTGACATGTCAGGGCCTCAAGAAATGAGATCAGTCAGTGCATAAGGTGTGATCAATTTTCAATGATTGGCACCATAGCTTGTAGACTCTATAACTTTCACACAGACCAAATAATATACACTTATTTGGGTTATTATTTACCAAAGATATGTAGCAGTATAGGTTTTGGCCCAAATGTATGAACAAAAGGACTTATTTACAAAATTTTATCATAGAAACTAAAAAAAGTGTTTTTTTTCAAAATGTTCGCTCTTTTTTCACTTATGTCGCAAAAAATAAAAAAAACAGAGGTTCCTAGGCGTATACTATAGGCAAATACGGGGCACATCTATGGGTGCCCCGTGGGCCCCTGCCTATGCATGCCTGCATCTAGGCATGTGGGAAGAGGACACCGTATTCCGGTCACAGATGTACCTGAGCCAGGTGTTACTATGGCTCAGGTACATTGATGATGTACTGTTAGTATGGAAGGGTCCGGAGGAATTGCTGCATCAATTTATGGCTGAATTAAATAACAATACGAGAAATATTAAACTAACCTACAACATGCATACTCGTCAAATACCATTCTTGGATCTACAGATTAGAATCGAGGGTGGCAAATTGATGACCAATACTTTCCGAAAACCCACGGCTGCCAATACTCTACTTGAAGCCACCAGCCACCATCCAAAAACTTTAATTCGAGCCATCCCGACGGGGCAGTTCTTAAGAATCAAACGGAACTGCTCCTCGGATGAGGACTATAAAAATGAAGCCTCTGACCTCTACCGTAGATTCAGAAATCGAAAATATCCCCATTCTTTTCTAAAGAAATCAAAGAAAAATGCGTCACAAACGAACAGAATGGACTTATTGAATTCAAACGGCCCCCAAAAAACAAATCAGAAAATGAAGAAAAACCTGGGCTACACAAGGATCATAACTCCATTCGGAAGTCAGTGGGAAACGGTTAGGGCTGCTTTAACAAAACATTGGCATATCCTCACAAGATGCCCTCTAACGAAAGATATAGTGGGCCCGAGACCCCTCTTGACCGCTAAACGAGCGAGAAACCTGGGTGATGAACTCGTCAAAACCGAATTTGTCCGACCACTCAAGAAAAACTGGCTGACTGACCTGCCCCCATTAAAGGGCATGTTTCCCTGTGGCAAGTGTCACATATGCCAATATGTTGAGAAAACCAGGACCTTTAAGGATAGTGGTGGAGTTGAAACCTATAGAATCAACCAATTCATTAATTGCTCGACCGAAAGAGTTTTATATATTATCACTTGCCCATGTAGAAAAATCTACGTGGGAAAAACCAAACGAGCACTGAAAACTAGAATCGGTGAACACCTATCAGCAATAAGGGACCCTATGGATGAATCCCCCTTGGCCTTACACTTCAGGGACTATCATTCGGGAAACCCCTCTGGACTTAAAGTCAAGGGGTTCTTTGCCCTACAATTATCCAACCGTCGGGGTGACTTCGATCAGATTCTATTACAACATGAAAAACGTTGGATTTTCAAATTAAAAAGCCTGACCCCTAGAGGCCTTAACACCGAACTCAACCTACAAGTGTTTTTGGAAACATAATACATAATTTAAAATAAATAATGAAAATTAATGAATCACTATGCGGGAGCAATATCATTCCCTCACTTGATTCCATTTAGGCTTAAAGAACCATCAAAATTATAGATCAGGATATGCTATGAGGATAACATACTTGATTAAATCAGAAATAGTAATACAGATATAGTGACTATATATCTCATTGAGAGTTTCCGATTGTTTAAATATAAATAAAAATAATCTGAACCCTGACATGCTTCAATATGTCTATAGCCATTATGCCTCCTATGGTTCTGTTTTGCTTTGGTTCGCTATTCTGGGATGAGCTAGTACCACTCATGTAGTTGTTTTTAATTTTTAATTTTATCTCTAACCCAATAAAGGATCCTGACGTCACCCCCAAGTTATAGGGGCCATATAGCCCCAGGCTAATGATATATGTATGCAATATGATCTATATGTGGGTTGATGCTGTGATTCTTAACCTACTTTTCACCATATAGGGTTAAATTGACAACGTCAGGTGACGGAAATTGGCCAGCAGCATTGATTCGATTTGATTGGCTGTATAGCCTATAAAAAAGATGTCTACTGCTTGGATCCATTACCCTGATGAAATCCGCGGTTTAGCGGATGAAACGCGTCGGTTTCTGCCCCCCCTGTCCTCCCCCGATGCATCCTCGGAGAACCCCCGCATCTAGGGGGTACACCGCCCTGATCCTTTTGACGCAATATTTGTGATGCCTTCAGTGATGTTCAACTTGACCATTCCAGTCCAGGATTTCCAGCTTGCTCAGAGCCCTGAGAGCTGACGATCAGCTGTTGCTTCACTGAGAGACACGGATTATTAACTCTGCGCACGCCGTCCAAACAGCCCACGGAGGTGCGGAGCGTCACGTCCATAGATGAGCGTCCCACGCTGGTGAGGGAGCCCCAGCTTCATCGCCGTGACAGCAGCGGACTGTCTTACCGACGCTTGAACTGAACCTTACCTATATCCATGAGAAGGTGCTTAGCCGCAGCCAGCTCTCCAAAACAGTAAGTGGATGCTTTTCTCAGCCAGTCGGCGCTCCATGTTTATGAGCCTTGCATTCTGGAGGACCTACTATTCGTACATACAAGACATGTATGGAGACCTGAGCTTGCCACTCATTTGATATTGTTATCTAGAGTTGACTGTCAACATATGTTCATGAACCTTGAGGCGGTCACAGCCGCATCATTGGCACACTTGACTGTTGTTCATGGATTTACCTGTGACTACCCGGTTTTGACACACATGATGGTAAACATCAGAGACTGATCTATCTTTCCATCCCCCGTCATAGGGACCATTCCGGGTGTTCATAAGCTTTTGTCAGTTTCACTATCCAGTTGATGACAGCTCCCCCCTTTGTCACTAGTGGGCGTTCCAGTGTCACACGCTGTATACATGCAAATGTCTATTTCTCTGTTACTGGTCATTTTGCTCATCGCCAATCTATATAGCCATTGATCCCCAGATGTTCCTTATCACATCGTCCACACTTTATTGAGTGGATGATTGTTCAAAAGGATTTCCTGGGACATGTGCTATTTGATGGCAATATGATATATACATTATGGGTCTAGGAAGGTTGCAACCTCCGGGGATGTTATTTTAGACAACGTTGTCGGTTATGTGTCACCCTTCTGTTATTTTGTATATGTCCCTTTTTCTTTAATAAATTTGATTCTGCCATTTTCCTACATGCTGCTGGGTTATCCCTTCTTGGTTTAACTGAGAATACGGACTGTCTTTAGGGGTTGGGGCTCTATCCCAACCAGGTTTGGTTACTGTTAAATTGTCCCATAGGTGAACCCCACCACACACATGGTGTGACAGCTGTCTATGGTTTGATCTCAACCAATCACTGGTTTAGAGATCCGTGCCCTATTCCTTTCCAGTATTCCCTTTCCTACCCTCCCTTATGGTTTTTTTTATTAAATACCCCCAAAAGAAAACTCTATTTGTGTGAAAAAATGATAAAAGATTTGTTTTGGTACAGTGTAGCATGAAGTGTAATTGTCATTCAAAGTGTGAGAGTGCTGAATGCTGAAAATTGATCTGGGCAGGATAAATGTCCTGTATTGAAGTGGTTAAAGAGAAAGGTTTTCAGGGATCATCTAAAGATGGATAGATTAGGAGACAGTCGGACAGATTGGGGTAGGGAGTTCCAAAGGATGGGAGAAGCTCTAGAGAAATCCTGGAGGCGAGCATGGGAGGAGGTGACAAGGAAGCTAGAGAGCAGGAGGTCTTGGGAGGACCAAAGAGGGGTGCTTGGTTGTTATTTAGAGACAAGGGTAGAGATGTAGCTGGGGGCAGAGTTGTGGATGGCTTTGTAAATTATTGTTAGTACTTTGAATTGTATTTGTTGAGTGAAAGCCAGTGAAGAGATTGGCAGAGAGGGGTGGAGGACACTGAACTGTTGGTAAGGTGGATAAGTCTTGCAGCAGCATTCATTATGGACTGAAGGGGGGATAATGTATGTAAAGGTAATTCAATGAGGAGAGAGTTGCAGTAGTCGAGGCGAGAGATTACCAGAGAGTGGATTAGAAGCTTGGTGGTGTCATTGGTTAAAAAGGGGCGTATTCTAGAGATGTTGCTGATGCGGCATGATTTGGACAGGGATTGGAAGTGGTCCTGAAAGGACAGTTCAGAGTCTAGGGTTATCTCTAGCACCCTGGCATGTGGGGACGCACTAATAGTTATGCCATTGATCTTAAAGTGGTAGTAAACCCCCAAAGCTTTTTTTACCTACAGGTAAGCCTATAATAAGGCTTACCTGTAGGTAAAATGAATATCTCCTAAACCTACACGGTTTAGGAGATATTTACCCTGCATGCAGCCGCCGATGTCAGCGGCGCATGCGCTCTGATGATCCGGCGGAGGTTGCTGGAAAATCAGAGCTGGCTGCCGGAACAAAGAGCTCCCGCATGCAAGCGCCCCCCCACCCTCTTCTTGTGGGTTTACTACCACTTTAACAGAGAAGACGTGGGGGAGGAAATATCATGAGCTCAGTTTTAGATAGATTCAGTTTGAGGAAATGCTGTGACATCCAGGCTGATATGTCTGTTAGTAAAGCAGTGATCTGTGAGGAGACTGATGGGGTGAGCTGAGGGGTAGAGAGATAGATATGGGTGTCATTGGCAAATAATCATAGGGGAAGCCATGGGAGGATGTGTAGATCGAGAATAGTAGGAGTCCAAGGACAGAACCTTGGGGAACACCAATGGTAAGAGGAGCTGGAGAGGAGGAAGTCGAGTTGTAAGTGACACTGAAGGTGCAGTGAGATAGGTAAGATTCAAACCAACGGAGAGCACAGACATGGAGACCAAGCAAATTGAGTTTTTTGAGGTGGAGGGGTGATGAACTGTATCAAAGACAGCGGAGAGATCCAAGAGTAAGAGTATGGAATAATGACCATTAGTTTTAGCTGTTAGTAAGTAATTTTCGTGAGTTTTAGGAGAGCAGTTTCTGTGGAGTGCTGTGGATGAAATCCAGACTGAAGGAGATCAAGAAGGTTATTTTCAGTGAGGTGGTCACTCAGTCGGTTGTAGACTAAACGTTCAATGATTTTGGAGGCAAAAAGGAGTAAGGAGATGGGTCTTATGTTAAGAATGGTGGTGTCCAGTGTGGCCTTTTTTGGTATGGGAGTGACTACTTCATGTTTTAGAGGGTTGGGGAAGATGCCAGTAGAGAGGGAGAGGTTGAACATATGAGTTAAAGAATGTAGGATAGAGTCAGAGGGTGGCTGTAGTATTTGAGAAGGAACGGGGTCCAGGGGGCAGGAGGTTAGGTGGGTGTTAGAGAGAAGTTTAGTGACTTCCTCTATAGTAGCTGGGTTAAATGAGAGTATTGATTGTGCAGGAGGACAAAGAGTGTGAGGTGAGTGAGAAATCTGTAGAGTGGAGATCTTAAGAAGATTGTATCAATCTTATTTTTAAAGTGATTAGCAATCTTAAAATTTTTAAAGTGATTAGCAGTGAGTAAGTTAGTGGGTGGAGGTAATGGAGGACGAAGTACTGCACTAAAGATAGAAAAGAGTTGACAGGGGCTCCGTGAGAGGTTGTTAATAATAGTGATAAAGTAGGTCTGTTTGGCAGTGTGGAGGCAGGAATGGTATTTTTGGAAGGGAAGATTTATATTGGCTATAATCTTGCTGTGACTTACGCCACAGACACTCAAGAGCGCGACTCTTTTTTTTTTTGAGGCTTCCGGTATTGTCTGTCTGCCAGGGTTGTAGCGGTCGGGGCCTGATTCTGTGTGTAGTGAGGTGGGCCAAGGTATCTAGGGTGGATGGCAGTGAGCTGTTGTATATAGAAGTGGCCAGGTTGGGCCAGCAGAGGAGAGGTGTGGGTGGGGGGTGCTTAGCAACATGTATAACCCTAAAAACAGGTGTAACACATAACATGTTGCTAAAGTTTGAACCCTTTTAAGAAAATATGTTTTGGAAGAAATGTGTAGGCTGCCAATGCTGACCTCCATCTGAAAGTTGGTTTGCTAGTTGCCTGGATGTTACTCTGTTTCAGTAGCCACTTCTGAGTTGTTGAAACAACACTCAGAAAGCAAGTTAGAAACCTGGATCTGCATAATTGTTGTGGCCCAGTGACTCTGTCATTGCAATTCAGTGTGCATAACAGCCAGAAATGTGAGCATTAGCAAGCTATGTATTTAATGTATTGCACTGGTCTCCTTTAAAAGAGAAGAGCGGCAATAAAAAATAAAACAAACAATCATATTTACCTATGTGGCTGCATATGTGGCTCGATCCGATACTGCAGCTGTCCCCCACTGGCTCTAAAGCCCCGTACACACAGTGCGACGGTCGTACGACCGGACATCCAAAATTATATGTTGGCTGTTGTGTCTTCCATACTGACGTGCACTAAGCGATCGTACAACCAAGCCAAACATGGTGACGTGCTATGAGCGTATAAAGAGGAAGTTCAGGTGAATGTGATTTGTGAATTAGGAACGTAGGTTTACACGAATGGACACTTCGGGGCGTTCCTGACTTCTGAGCATGCGTTTTTTGCACGTATAGCTTTGTTGGCCCAACTTATCTGTACACACGGTAAAACAGTCGTGCGACGTCTTGTTGTACAACATAAGTTTTCTAGTCTGCTCATCCAACCTCTGTTGTACGACCGTCACACGTTGGCTGTTCTAATCGCATGTACTAACGGACGGATGATCGTACAAGCTGTTGTACGACCGTTGTACAACCATTGTACTGTGTGTACGGGCCTTAAGACCAAGTACTGATCAATCACATGGCCACTGATCGACAGTTCTCAGTCTTCACTGACAGTTACCGCTTTAAGTTCTGTGCTCACTGGAGTACCAAGCTATGGGGGTGGGAGCAGCTGGCTCAGTCTGTCAGCAACATTGTTGGGTTGGGTTATTGTTGGGATCACTGGGCCAGCTCTGTGAAGTCATCGGACAGCGGGCTTTAGCGTCACATGAGTGCAGAACTAAGATGTATGGTCAAAGAGCCCTGGCCATACTTCTCCTTTAAATTACTTTTCTAATCTTTACTTATCAGCAAACAACCTACTGGTGTGTTGATCATGTCCCTGAATAGTGGAAATGTTTATTTTTTACAATTATTGTGCAATGGTGATCTTTTACTTGAATCTGTCATTAGCTACTACTTGAAAAAAAAAACAGAATGGCAAAGAGTAAAGAGAAAAACTATGTCAGATCCAAAGGCAAAACAATTATCTAATGAAAACACCTAATTCTGCATAGACAATATAATGGAATTAGTGAAACCAGGAATAAACCAGAAAGCTGGAACAATTAATTTAGCTACAATTGCAGGAATGCATATATAAACCATATATGATGACACTGCCGTCTGCCACCTTGCTTGTCCTTAATTTGTGATTGCACTTGATTTCCCTCAGCTCAGCCCAAGGCGATGACAGTAGCAATTACTTTACTTTTTATGTATTTCTTGATCATAATGCTGTTCACTTTAATTGGACTTTACTGAACTGCTGAGATCACAAAGTCATCATATCAAATTCTTATGTTTTTCTAGATGCCACATTAAATATTATCTGTCTTGACATGCATTTTGATTGACCTGGTGTATTAAACATTTCTTTCACTGAAATCAAAAGAACAGAAACACATAATAATGTTTATTCGCAATGTTTGTTTACAAAAAAAATATATGCATATATAGGAATGCAAAAAGGGGATTTAGAGTGACAAGTGTTATAATGTGCATAAATAAATGAATAAAAACTGCGCTATTAAAAAAAAAAAATTAACAATGGCAAACTCATAGGAAAAAGTTGCAGCTATACTATGAGACACACATGCAATAAAGGATAAATTAAAATAAACAATAGCTGCGCTAATAAGCATGAAACAAGGGGTAGTCCAGAACCAGTGTATGAATCCACAGAAAAGTTCAATTCATGGTATGAAGACCGGTAAATGTCCACTCTGCAGTTACACACCACCACAGTGCACTTCCTCCAACACCACGATATAAAACACCACCAATGTGTGATCTGCCACCTGTTAGGATGTCCACTTACCAGAGATTGTTGACCCCTTCATTACAGGAGGTCAAACGAGCCTCCGGCTTCTAACCCAGCCAAGGTATAATACTCCTCTGGAATCCACTGATGCGCGTCAGAAGTCAAACATACGCTGGCGGTGTGCTGACGTCACCACGTGTTCGAAGTCCCAGAAAGACGGGTGTACGAGAGCCGGCTGGCCGATTTTTATGATTTTATGTGTAGAGATAAAGATTTGATGAACGATTGGTATGTTTGACTTCTGGCATCCGTGGATTCCAGAGGAGTATTATACCTTGGCTGTGTTAGAAGCCGGAGGCTCGTTTGACCTCCTGTAATGAAGGGGTCAACAATCTCTGGTAAACGGACATCCTAACAGGTGGCGGATCTCACATTGGTGGTGTTTTATATCGTGGTGTTGGAGGAAGTGTACTATGGTGGTGTGTAACTGCAGAGTGGACATTTACCATCTTCATACCATGAATTTAACTTTTTTGTGGATTCATACACTGGTTCTGGACTACACTTTATTTCATGCTTATTAGCGCAGCAATTGTTTATTTTAATTTAAGCGTTATAATGTATATATGTTGACAGACAGGAATGTCTGAGCTATGTTACTGTCATTTCTACAATAATCCTAGTCTCTTACCTCCTGAGGGGTCAGTTGTACACAATACTTTGCCCCACGTGGCATAAGTACTGGAGGTTACCCTGAATGGGTAAAGTACAGGCTTCCTAAAGTGGAGGTTGAACTAAAAGGCAAGGTTCACTTATTCAATAGTAGACCACCCAACATGAAGAATCCCTGTTCCTATTGTAAAAAACAGTGGTAAAAAGTTTAAAAATATTCTTACCTTACACTAAGCTTCCACCTGCAGTGCCCAGGAAAGTATGACATTACACTCTTTCCAAAGACATCCTGAAAATACAGACGATTCCAAATCTCTTGTTAATACACTCCTGCATTGTGCTGGAGGGTCTTCTCATGAGCTTTGGAATACACAGCATTCACACTTTCAGCCTCTACTGTTTTGAAGCTGGGTACAAGGTACTTTATATTTCATTTTCTGGTTGCAAATGTTTTATATCTACAGAGGGAATGATGGATTTTCCATGTGGGGTCCATTTATGCATAAACAAACCTTGAATTTTAATGCAACCAGCCCTCATGCAGCTTTATATGAGTGTGCTGGGAGTGTACTTCCTGTACAAGATGCTTCCAGTATCACCAATCACATGTGTGTATAACAAAGAGATGGCCACATGCTGGAACAAGATAGGTGCTTGTAAAAAGCTTTATTGTTGCATGCCAGACAGATACAAACAGGACCAAGTTTTAAGCGTTTTACATGGATAACGTGCTTGTTCAAATCATAACACTGGTGTAATCTCTGAATGGGCTCCTTAAAGCGAAGATCCACATTGGAGCCACACCTCAAATCACCCGGAGAGAGAGAACAGCTGAAGTAAATACAATTATCACACACCAAGACATACAAAAGTAAGGGATAAAAGCAATAAAGAATGACAATAGACATACAAAATTAAAAACACAGGAAAAAATGTATATATGTGTTAAGTATGCAAACTAAGCACATATATAGTTGATACAAATCTCAATATATGAGGAACACATAGATCATTGAACAATTAATATACTTCTATAGTGATTCATCCATGTGCCCATTGTCCCGCTGCATGGCAAAGCACCACACTCCCCCACATATCTAAAATACATGTATTTCACGGATAGAATATATCTATATAAATAATTAAACGTATATAGGAAGGAGAGAGCATCCCATGCAACAAGGACACATCAATACAGGCTGGCAAATCTAATTACCCTGTTCAAAGCAAAGTGTAATGAACCCATCCATCAATAGAGGAGGATCCTACATGTCTCCGGAACACTGAACTAGGTGAATCTCCCTTTAAGGCTGGAATCTTTAGTATACAAAGACCTATAACACAAAGCATATCTGCCCAGTGTCATGTCACACATCACATCACTGAGCTTCCTCGTACCGACTTTTGGCATTATATGCCCTAGCTGATATGGCAACCTGAGTAGACATAGCAGATGGATATGACAGAGCGACCCCAAGCACCATATTCGAACGGGACAGGTTTACAGTGAACTGATTTGTCAAACACAGAACATCATCCATCCCTCCAGAATACTGGAGTGGATGAATGTCCTTGCTAAACCATATGATCAATTTAAATAAAAAACTCCCAGCTGTAAAAACAATCCATACTATTTATAATGCCAGAGAACCCATACCATATGTATAAGACCAAAGAACAATGAATGGGAAATATACCAAAAAACTATACAAAAATAAAAATAAAAATAAAACATTATTCATGAAAATCAGTGATATCTCATTCATAGTTTAAACCATAAGGAATGCATGTTTTAAACTGAAAAATCCAAAAAACGTTAACTATATCTTCCCCTCTCTTGGGCATATTGATCTTTTCTATGACCTGCAAAACTTTATATTTCAATTTCTATCTGCAGATGTTTTATATCTACAGGGGGAATGATGGATTTTCCATGTGGGGTCCACTTATGCATAACCAAACCTTGAATTTTCAGGCAACCAGCCCTCATCAAGATTTATATGAGTGTGCTGGGAGTGTACTTCCTGTACAAGATGCTTCCAGTATCACCAATCACACCCAAAATTCCAACCCAGGTTTGAATTTGATTGGTGGCTAAAGAAAACCTCTTGCTGCTATTTTTACAAGGCTTTCTATTTTTAAGAAAAGAAAAACAGCAAGCCTGCAGTGGGCACGTCTGAGAAATAATTAAGGTAAATTGTATGGACTTTCTGAATATAGCAAAGTGATAGTTTTTCTTAGATAACATTAGCAGTTCATTGAAGGATTTTACTTATTGTTTAGAGCTCCTTTTTTAAAACAAGTTGTTTTATTGTTTCCTATTCATTAATGGTCTGAAATGAAAAAGGAGCACTTTGTTTATAAACATCAATTATTTTAAAGTCTAACGGCTTTATAACTACAAAAGCACCATTTCAGTCTTTACTAACTGTGTCCCAACTAAATAGGAAATAATGTTAGAGCATTTATATTCTTTATCCTGGCAAGGCAATGTCATTGGTGAAATGTGCTCATTAATGCTTTCATAAGACTTGGTTGTATGAACATGGAATTTTAAAGGAGGTAATGAGGACAGAGAACACCAAAGAGATGTGATGGGGAGGTTGGCTGGTTTTCATAACTCCCGAGTCAATGTAATAAGAGAAAGACCAAGAGTCTGATCAATCGTAACTCACCACGTTAGATCATATAAGTTGTATTAAAATATTCTTATTAAAGATTGCAAGGCTTTCTACATTATGTGAAAATGCTACAATCATTTTACAGAGCTTTCAGAATGTTTAAAACATTTGGGTAATTTAGTGGTAACATATTCTGAAAGCAATACATTCATGTCTTATGCTGTTAATTAATAAAATCATTTTTTCTGTAATTTAAACTTTGCAGCTAGCACTGACTGATCTCGAATAATAGTGCCTGTCATATCTGAAAGTGTGGTGTAGAACTCTGTGCCAAGAATGTCCTGACAAGTTACCATTACAGCATATAAATCATGCATAGCTTGACAAGTGACATTTCAATGTTATCACACTTCTAGGTTCAAGCATAGCAGCATTCCTCATGTCCTAATGATCATAGAATTATGTTTTGTGGACAATATTATATATACATATTAAGCTGCCAGGAATAATCTGCAATGCTCATTTCTAAAACTTCAGGGATGGCTGATGGACAATTTAATCTAAATTACATTATAAGAAGCGTGATCCAACACACAACTTTACATTGCCAGTTCTTAAAAAACATGACATATCATTTTAAGCATAGCATCACATTGCAGCACCCCTCTGGAAAAGTAAGAAAAAGCGATCATATGAAAGAGGGTTTTAGTGGAAATTTAGAATAACACAGAAATATATTTATTATTCTATTAAATTCACATATTTTATGTTTATGCTTTAAATTTCACCACCAGAAGAAAGTTGTACTGTTCTTGCCTATGAAACATCACTCCCCATATGGAGTATTGACGCGTATGTCCTAATCATCAGGTACTTCATCAGTTTTAATCAGAAAAGGCTGGTGACTGTATCAATGATGACATCAGAAACAATGCAGGTAATTTAGATAAGTATAGAGAATATCTTAAACCAAAAATGAAATTCTTGTTGCAGGTGATGTGTTACATTTTTTTGTATCTCAGTGCAGACTTCTGGGAAAAGCACTGACCTAATCACACAAGCAGAAACGTTCTTTACAAATACAGTGTACAGAATGCCTAGATTGCCATTTGGTAAGCCAGCCACATTTTATGTTTTTTTCACACTGATAGAAAATCACATTTTACCAATTGTACTAAAATGATAGTTTTTAATAACAGCAATTTGCAAATGGCATGTGTAGCAATTATGTACCTCACTTACTAAAAGCAGTGTTTATATTAATTATTTATGTAATTACATTCGGTATTTTAGGACCATGCTAACATTTACCTACAATTGCAACGATCTGAATGATTAAAATAAGAGCTTTACAGTCAAGGTGAACCCATATGGATGTACACAGTATATCAAAATAAGAGCAATGCCTAAAGTGTTGGGTAAGCTCACTTATATTCACTGCAGTCTTTATTGCAACCCCCACATGACTGTGCTTAAAACAAAATTTAGTGGAAACAAAAATCACAATATCATGATAAATTTGTTTTAAATAGAAGCTCTGAAGGCCTCACAGATTGGTTTAAAGCCCAAGTCGAGCCTGGCAAAAAAAAAAGCCCTCTATAAAATTTGGGCAACATGGCTTAACTCCCTGCAGTCAACGTAGGTGCCTTTGTGATAGCTTTTGGAAACAACTTAGATGTCATTGTTATTAAGGGAAGCAACTCCTTTTGTTTAATATCAAAGGTTTGCTGTGAACCACTTACAAAGCACCACTGGGGTAAGGGGAGTTAGAGCTTCATAAAGCTCACTGTCTCACCAATTATATGATGAGGGTGTATGTACCTAAATAAACTAATATCAAAAAATATGTCAGCTGTAAAGGACATAGTGATAAAGTAGGTAATAAAGACACCTTGCAGTTTAGCTAATGAAAATGTAAAAAAAACTTTATTAATTACAAAATTTGATTAAAAAACTACCTTAGTAAGGTAAATATCTATAGTCACACCTTCCAGTCCCGGGGTAGCAATATTGTCAGCCTTTATATTCAATATAGATAGCAGCCTTATATTCAATCCAGATAGCCGTTTGCTGTGAACCTCATTCCAAAACCCTGTAATGAAGCATTAGAGCTTACTATCTCTTTTTAAACTGGGGACCCCCTTACTCGTATAATATTTTTTACCTATAACCCAAGCTTTACTTTTCCTATTATAAGATGATCATCTTTCACAGAAATTCTCAACTAATTGGAACTCTTAGGCCTTGCCACATAGATGACCACGCTGTACTTGTTAACGTGTTTGTACTTTAAGGTGCATATTGTGCACCTAGAATGTATGTTTGTATTGGTAAATTCAAATCTTCAATCAAGAGATCTAAAAATACCATCATGGCTGCTATACTTTCTCCAGGTACTGTCCCCCACAGACTTAGCTGCTCACCGCTGCAGTGCATCTACTCTTCATGATTGAATAATGTCAGGCATCATTAAACTCACTTTCTTCCTGCCCCTGCCCTGCACGTATTGGACAATGCTGCAGAGAACAGTGTATGTATATATATATATATATATATATATATATATATTGCATGTCACTGCTTTCTGCAGCCTTCAGGATCTGCCCACTGCTGGAGGAAGATGAGGTGAAGATAACCTGTAATGTTACCGTACTAAATAGAAGACATTTATCAAAAAGGTAAGTTTAGAGATTTTTTTGCAGAGCAGATATTCTTCAATGATTGGGGAAGGAAGAGGCAGGGGGAAATCCCAGCCCGAAGTTGGATTTTAATACTTCAGCACTATTACCTAGCCTCCATAGTGATCACCAGTGAAGAATTTGGATAGGGCTAATTTTGACTCAGATAATGCAGTGTGTAATAGCTATCATGACCCAGAATATGTAGAAATTTTTGTTTACAATTCATTTTGGAGTTATAAATGGCAAAATACTAATATGGAAAATTAGCTTCTCTCTCAAACAGTGCATCCAAAAACAAAATGTCAACATTAAGTTAAACAGCTTTCCTTTATGGTTTATGCATTGCCCAGTTTGTATTTCTAATATAAGACAGAAGATAATGGTTGCATATGGGGGTATGATTCACAAGACCTTTTTTTTTCTTTTTACAATGGTTGCATAAACAGGCTTGCTTATACATCTTTGATGCCCAGGCATGCATGTTCATGTGTAGACAGAAGACTACAATGACTATGCAGACATTCCCTGTGTCCTAGAATGGACAATAATGAATTCAGCTATGAATTGAAATATTCACCCAAGAAAAATAACCAGGGCCGCCTGTTATTACCTAATAAAGTTATGTTATTTTGGGTTCCTCATGTGATTAAGACGGATTGGTTGGTATGGGCAACAGCACCAGTTGGAATAAAAACTCTCTCAGCGCTTTTTATTAATTCCCCCTTAGGTGTTCATTTTTTCCAGCAATCTGTAACTTTTTTTATGGAGGAAGTGGATACTATAGGCCGTGCTACCATGATTAATCCCAGGTTCTGATCATTTCTTCCGAGTAATTTACCTTTACAATGGTAATCTGTACATTGCTCATCCTTGCAGGAACTGAAGTGTGACGTTCCACAGCTTTCCGAGACTCCTTCAACGTGATCAATATAAACGTAAATGAAGTTATTATAATTCCACAAGGAATTAAGAAGCAAAACACAAAAAGAGCTATAGTGTAAGACATGGCAGCTTGGCTCATGTTAGAAGAACGCCAGTCGATGCAGCAAGCTGTACCATATGGTTCTGTTCCATAATTGCCCCAGTGAATTAAAGGTGAAGTGGCAAAAAGAGCTGAGTATGTCCAGGCGCAGCAAATGAGAATGCTTCCATGTTTATGGCCAAATCTATTTCCTAAAAAATATGAGTTTTTGTTAAAATTACAGTTCATACCAAGTTATATAAACAAAATGAGCATTTTACTTTGCATAATCCACTCACCCAACAAATTAAATTCAAAATACTAACAACAATTTACAAAGCCATCCACAACTTAGCCCCCAGCTACATCACTAACATAGTTTCAAAATACCAACCAGATCATTCTCTACATTCCTCCCAAGACCTCCTGCTCTCTAGTTAACTTGTCACCTCCTGCCATGCTCGCCTCCAGAACATTTTTCCCGAACTTCTATGGAACGCCCAACCTCAATCTATCCGACTATCTCCTACTCCGTTTGATTTTAGATGATCCCTGAAATCCCCTCTCTTCGCAGAAGCCTATTCTACCCCTACCTAAAAACTCTACTTTTATTTTCTCCATCAGATCATCCCCCACAGTTATTACTTTTTTTATCACTTGACCCTCCCTTCTAGATGGTTAGCTCTAACGAGCAGGGCCCTCCGATTCCTCCTGTATTGTATATTGTAATAATGATAATCTAATAGGAGAGGTAAAGTGAAACTTTCTCTGGCTTCATGACTAAGCTTCATCAGCTGCCATTCCCGTAACTGCTTCAGTAGGCAGTAAGGACATTCTTATTTAAAAAGGTTACAAATCAGAACCCAGAAGAGTTTTTTTCTGGTTAATACAGTTAACATGCAACAGGTTTGATTCACAAAGCTTTACACAAGTATAAGGATCTTTATTTTCAGCCATGTAACTATAATTTGAAATCTCTTTGGACTGTAATTTTTGGAAAACAAGCATTCCTATCACATTCTTTTTTCTTTGTGAATTAAAGCTATATTGTAGTGTCTGGTGGTAAGTTAGATGCTTCTTTAATAAGTTAAAAATGGAGTAGAGGCTCATTTGAAAGGGTATTTCCACATATTTTTTGGAACAAGATTTTATCCTGTGCAAGCCTTTTACTGCCAGACTTTCACTCCAATATAAGACTAGCACCCATTCATATGGAGGCGTACATTAAATGGTGTGACATAGCATTATATCGTGAAGGCTAAAAGTACCCAAGTAATAGTATTCATTTTTTTTGCTCCTTTACTTACTGGTTGTTGTGAATAAGTACCTTTTTAAAGGCTTTACATTTCCTCATATCAAGAAAACTGCTAGGACTGCAAAAACTTTAAAGAGTGTCTTACGGTTTGAATGACATGCTTTCAGGAAATCCTTTCCCTACTTTTGATCTAGGCAGTACCAAGTCCATAGAGAACTGTTTTGCATGAAAGAAGGAAGAACATTTTCTCAAAGGTTGTCCTGAAAAGTGAACTGTTAGCATAGAAGTATCAGTAACATTGCTCAACTGTGTTTTTACACGTGAGGGGCTACAGTCATCCGGGGACTCATTCACACTTGAACATTCCATTGTGGTGCATTAATGCACATTCCATGTAAATGGGTCCTAAAGCATTTCTACAGCTAACTGTGTGACTGTCAATAAGTAAACTTACCATAAGTAGGAAAACAAACTTTAATGCAGCACACTGTACTTAGCAATGTTACAGTTGACAAGCTACAAATTCCGAACAAAACACCACAGAAAGCATAAAACAAACACACACGTGTTCCATATATCCACCTAGAAACAAAGACAGAAAAATGTGATGTACAGTAAGACTGTTAAAATTTAAAAGAATATTATAGTATATAGAAAATATCATTCATATATACTTCACATATATCTCTTCTCCAAATGTGTGTTAAAGTACATGCAAAGATAAAACTTTTTTTCCACTATGTCTCAAGACAGCACACCTGAGTGACCACACACCTGCGGAGGAGAGGAAATAAAGTTATTAAATTTAATCCAGACCACCTTAGTGATTTCCTGCCCCTCCCAAGGGCAGAATCAGAGGGAGTTTTTCCATAGGACCTCAGGTGGGAGTTCCTGCGGGCTCCATTTCATTGGCTCCCTTTTCAAGCTGGTCCCAACTTCCTGCTGATTGGTGTAACTTGCGAGTGAGGGAGCCAGTCAGGGTCCCAGGCTGAGGGAGATGAAGTAGGCTGCGTGTAAAGGGTGATAGTGAGGCAAGTCCTAGGCATAAGTCCTGGAGAGGATAGGTTTTTGCAGCAGGCTCCAAGCATGAGTTTTTGCTAGCAGTAGTTCACCTCTGTTTCTCTGTATGGTGGCAGAGAGCCTCAGCAGCACCCGGATGTAGCTGTGTGGCATCCCATTTTTGTCTACTTCTGGTTCTGTTACCACCAGGGAACATGACTTCTGGACTGGTGAATGTGTAGGGATTTTGAATTTTGAATGGTTTCTGCTATTCTGCACTAGCAAGACTGGTAGATTTAGAAGAGGTAGGCAGGGAGCAGCAAAAGGTTAACATGGTTCTGTGGACAGTCTTTGGTCTATTTAAGGTCCACTGGTGGTGTTGCCAAAAGATGGATGGCATTTGGCCTGGTATGAGTATTCTCCTTCACTTTTCTACTTTCCTTCAAAAAAAATCAGTGCTTGTACCCATTGCTATTTTTCTCCTACTACGAAAAAATATACTGCTTCTATTTCTAAACTTCCAGACTCATTTTTCACCTGCTATGTTTGAAATGCAAAAAAAAAAATACAGAGGCATTGACATCTATTATGCAACAATTATTGGAATCCTGTATATTGGCAGGTGCAGTCTACTTTATCCACTGCAGGTGGCGCTCAACTGCAGCGGCATTGCAGGGGGAGAGAAAGTCAAGGGAAAATTATTCCTTTCGAGTTTCCTGGGTCACTGGGGAAGCTATCTGATTGGATGCTGCCGCCCCATATGACTCTTGCAGCCAGACTCTGCTTGGCGCACATTTGGCATGTGGGTAATGTAAGGACAGGTCACCTGTCTGGCAGGGACAGTGACTAGCGGCAGGGAGAGGGTAAGGATAGGGACAGGCCATCCTTCCTGGAAACTTCCCCATATGGGTATGGACTGGCCAGGCCCCATTTCACCCCTCAGACACTATTGGCACATATGAGACCTGCTCTGAGTCACATTGCTGTTGCATGCCGTGTGTGTTCCTGGTCAGGTGCCTTCCCACCGGGGTTGTTGTGAATTACTGGATTCTGCATAAATATAAGTTCTGTTCTCTGCAGCTGCACTCTGTGTGTTTACTGCTGCCGCACCATGCTGCACCTCCCCACATATAGGTCAGAGATTCAAAAGTTCAGTTAAATCCCTTGTGCTGACTACTTCTTCCTAAACACGTGCTTGAGTGTCCTTCCCCCATTTACTTAAACTGTCACTCTCAGAAGAGGAGGAGGAGATTAAAGTGGTTTAACTGGTTTCTAAAACACTTGCATTCTGTGAATGGCATGCTGTGAATGATAACCATCACAGTTACTTATGCTCTCAACCACACTGTCAAGCCATCAAATGGGTGGTGTCATAATGGGTCACATGTGCAGCACCATGCCAACTGCAGATCAAACAGCATAAGATGGGTGCTTCCTTGGCTGTAAAGGATATGGGGTTTAGTTCCACTTGAACACTAATAGAGAAGAATCTCAGGAAGTTCATGAGGCAGCTAGTTCAAAAAGCAGCAAGAAAATAAAAATATTTTTTCTCTGCTCAAGAATTAAAGTCATTTTAGTGACAAAGAATAACAAGGTTAATGTTGCTCCACTATCTTTGGAAGATCAGATGTATGAGGGCCTAGAAGAATAGGAAGTGGTTGTCTTTTCCATATACAGGGTGGGCCATTTATATGGATACACCTTAATAAAATGGGAATGGTTGGTGATATTAACTTCCTGTTTGTGGCACATTAGTATATGTGAGGGGGGAAACTTTTCAAGATGGGTGGTGACCATGGCGGCCATTTTGAAGTCGGCCATTTTGAATACAACTTTTGTTTTTTCAATAGGAAGAGGGTCATGTGACACATCAAACGTAACTTTATTCTTTCATGAGTTATTTACAAGTTTATGCCCACTTATAAAATGTGTTCAATGTGCTGCCCATTGTGTTGGATTGTCAATGCAACCCTCTTCTCCCACTCTTCGCACACTGATAGCAACACCGCAGGAGAAATACTAGCACAGGCTTCCAGTATCCATAGTTTCAGGTGCTGCACATCTCGTATCTTCACAGCATATGGTTTTTTTATGGTTTTTATGGTCAGTAAAAACCAATACCGGGTGAGCTGCTCCTTCCAGGAGGTACCGCCATTCCTCCAAAGCCGACTTGATGGCCAACAATTCCCTATCACTGACATCATAGTTCCAGCAAGATGGTGCACCACCACATTATGGGTGTCAGGTCCGAGCATTCCTAGATGAACAATTTCCTGGAAAGTGGATTGGTCGTCGTGGGCCCCCAAGGTCTCCCGATCTGACCCCCTTAGACTTTTATCTTTGGGGTCATCTGAAGGCAATTGTCTATGCTGTAAAGATACAAGATGTGCAGCACCTGAAACTACGGATACTGGAAGCCTGTGCTAGCATTTCTCCTGCGGTGTTGCTATCAGTGTGTGAAGAGTGGGAAAAGAGGGTTGCATTGACAATCCAACACAATGGGCAGCACATTGAACACATTTTATAAGTGGTCAGAAACTTGTAAATAACTCATGAAAGAATAAAGTTACATTAAAACCAAACACACCATTGTTTTTCTTGTAAAATTCCCAATAAGTTTGATGTGTCACATGACCCTATTCAAAATGGCCGACTTCAAAATGACCGCCATGGTCACCACCCATCTTGAAAAGTTTCCCCCCTCACATATACTAATGTGCCACAAACAGGAAGTTAATATCACCAACCATTCCCATTTTATTAAGGTGTATCCATATAAATGGCCCACCCTGTACTGTAATATGCAATTGATGATAGAAAGACAATAAAAATATCTAGATAAACCATTGTTTACACCCAAATTGTATATGAAAGGGTTTTCCTTCACCCTAGAGGATTCTAAGTTTTGGGACAAGTCCCCCTAATTGGGAAGTCTCCAAAACTGAAAGGGCCTGCTTTTACGAAAGAAGCAATATCTTTTTATTTATTCTGCTATCTTGATCGATTCCACCCACCAGACTCACTTCTATTGCCTCCAATGGGAAACCAAGCATAACAAAACCCTCTTTCCAGAGAATCGGGACAAGATTTGGCTAAATGCTCTCATAATATGCAGGCACTGGAAAATTTAAAAAAAGTAAGTCTAATTGGTACTTTACTCTAGTGAGACTCGCTAAATGCATTCCACCCTAGCTCACTTTTTGCTTCAGAGGATGCCAAGATATGGGAGACATGGTGCATCTGGTGGAACTGCCCTAGGGTTCTCCATTTTTAATGCTATGATCAGCTCAATTCTGTGGATCAACCTTCATAAGGACTCTCCTTCACAAACCTACTGACAACATCCTTTGTCACAGTCGTACACTTATAACACATGTATTTATCGCCACCAAGCAATCCATTGTCCAGGCATGAAAATCTCTATCCTTTAGTTTCACAGAAGTCAAAAATCACTTACAGGGCACAATTATTAATGAGAAATTAACTGCCACATTGAATGATACTCATGAAAAATTTCTCTTGATCTGGGAATCATGGCTTAAGTATTCCCCACTTGCACAGCAGACATCTTGCCTCCTTCAAACTAAAGCATGCTCCACACACATGTGATATCTGTAGGCCAATCACAGCACAAATACTAAATCAGAGCTGGTATGAATGTAACCCATTCATGACAGTTCAAAACATTCCTGTTACAGTGTTCATCGCTGCATCAGCAGTTTCCCTGATCACCACCACACCAGTCATACAATGACCCTGTACAGCATTAATGACAGTACTGTATGTCGGAAAAATTGTGAAAAAAAACAAGTTTTACTTAATTTCTTAATTTTACAAAACATTGTGACAAAAATTACAACTTCAAAAAACTCACAATCCCTCTTACTACATACCTAAGACAGTCTACTTTCCAAAAGGGATAATTTGTGGGGTATTTGTACTGTCCTGGCATTTTAAGGGCCTCAGGAAATAAGATAGACCATCAGTACATCAGGATCAATTTTCAAATATATATACCATCGTTTGTAAATGTTTAACTTTCACACAAACCAAATAATACACACTTATTTTTTTTTTACTAAAGATATGTAGCAGAATACATTTTGTCCTAAAATTCATGAAGAAATTTGATTCCATTGGGTATTATTTTTAACAGAAAGTAGAAAATATCTGTTTTTTTTTTTCAAAATTTTGGTGATCCAATACCACCAAAGAAAGCTATATTTGTGTGAATAATAGCCTGGTTATGAAGGGGGTAAAACTTTCCAGAGGTGGTTAATGGTTAATGACACACAGTAATCCACTCACAGAATGTAAATAAACAGAGGCTTTACAACACTCATTGCAGAACAGGGAGATCCATGGCTCACCACCTCTCAGGCTGACAGCTCAAGGACTCGCTCGGACGGGCTGCAAAATTTCCCAGGGAGAAGACTCTCTGCTGGATGAATGTGACTTGCAGAAACTCCTGGTGCTCCACCCTACGTGTTACGCCAAACTGTTTTTTTCAAGGGACTTTTCTATTTTTTTTTTGAGACAGATAAAGCCTTCTTTTGGTGGTATTTAATCACCACTGAGTTTTTTATTTTTTGCTATATAAATGAAAAAATATCAAAAATTCTGAAGAAAATTTTTTTTTGTTTCTGTTATAACATTTTGCAATGAAATACTTTCTTCAAAAATTTAGGCCAGAATGTATTCTGCTACATTTCTTGGCAAACATAACTCACATCACTGTATATTATTTAGTCTGTGTGAAAGTTATACTGTGTGGTATATACTTCCTATGATATACAGTATCTCACAAAAGTAAGTACACCCCTCACATTTTTGTAAATATTTTATTATATCTTTTCATGTGACAACACTGAAGAAATGACACTTTGCTACAATGTAAAGTAGTGAGTGTACAGCATTTCCCCTCCACTGTGTCATGCGACTCATTAGTGTTATAAGGTCTCACGTGTGAATGGGGAGCAGGTGTGACTAATTGGGCCCAATTTGGACATTTTCACTTAGGGGTGTACTCACTTTTGTTGCCAGTGGTTTAGACATTAATGGCTGTGTGTTGAGTTATTTTGAGGGGACAGCAACTTTACACTGTTATACAAGCTGTACACTCAAGACATTACATTGTAGCAAAGTGTAATTTCTTCAGTGTTGTCACATGAAAAGATATAATAAAATATTTACAGAAATGTGAGGGGTGTACTCACTTTTGTGAGATACTGTATATAGACTGCCTATCTCAATTCTTGAGGCCCTAAATAGCCATGACAATACAAATACCCCACAAATGATTCCTTTTGGAAAGTAAAAAGTCCAATGTATTTTTGATATTTTTTGGAAAAGGAAGATATTTTTAAAAAGTTTTTTTTTCATAAAGTTGTCATTTTAACAAGTTATATCATAACATACAGCCTAAGCATATTTCAAATTACTCTCCAAAACACATTCTGCTCTGCCTCCTGAGTAAGAATGTTCGGATCGAACAGCTGGAACTGCACACCGCCAATCATAGGCAACATGTGTATGTGCAGCTGCCTATGACTGGCGGTGTGCAGTGATGGCTTCCTGGCGGGTTCGATCCGAACATGCCGGAGCCCATCACTACTCCTGAGTATAGGGATACCACATGTGTGAGACTTTTTCACAGTCTAGATGCATAGTGGGGCCCAAAATCCAAGGAGCACCTTTGGGTTTTCAAGGAGCATAATTTACACATTTAATTTCCTGACTACCTATCACATTTTTTGAGGTCCTGGAACACCAAGACATTGGAAATACCTACAAAGTTATCCCATTTTGGAAAGCAAATACTCCTAGGTATTTTCTGGAATGCATAGTGAGACTTTTGAAATGTATTTTTTGCCACAAAGTTGTCAATCAATAAGATATTTCTAACACACATCATATACATACTTAGAATTACAAAAAAAAAACACATTTTGCTACTTCTCCCAAGTATGGTGATACCACACGTGTGAGACTTTTTCACAGCATATTCATATTTAGGAGTCCATAATCCGAGGAAGCATCTTCAGGTGTTCTAGGGTTCTAGGGGCATACATTTCACATCTAAATTCCTGACTGCCTATCATATTTTTGGGGACACCAGAGCACCAGGACTGTGGAAACACCCATGAAATTACCATATTTTGGAGAGTAAACACCCCAAGGTATTTTTAAAAGGCGTGGTGAGTCTTTTAAGGACTTTTTTCAGTGGAAAGAAAATTAAAATTATTTTTTTAAACAAAGTTGGATATTTAGTAAGAAGACATTTTTCACACGCAGCATGGGCCTACTTAGAATTACACCCCAAAACACATTCTGCTACTCCTTCTGAGTATGGCTATACCATATGTGTGAGACCTTTTCACTATCTGGGCTGATTATATGCTGGACATTGTATCTTGTGTATCACACAAATCAACCAAAACTAATGCACTGTAATGGTCAGCTCTATATGAGTGGTTTAGGAATATAATGTAGTGTAGCGTTACCTATAGCAGTCCCAGTTCCTACAAGCCAAGCAAGCCTACCCTACTGGTACGTGGCGGCCCCAGAAATGGCATGTTTACTGGTCTGGTGTCTCGCAGGAATGTAGTCAGGATGGAGGTGCAGATGGGTTAGTTCAGACCACAAACAGAGACATGGACAGTAAACAGGCAAAGGGTCAGTCCAGGGAGCAGGAAGAAATGTGGTCACTAAACAGGCCAGTTGTCAGTACAGACAGCATGCAGAAGCAACATTGCACTGGTGTGGCGGTGATCAGGGACACTGTAACTGTTGTGGCAGTGATCAGGGACAACATGACTGGTGTAGCAATAATCATGGACACTGAGACTGGTGTGGCGGTGATTAGGGACACTGTAACTGGTGTGGCAAATGTGATTATGGGACAGGATCACCCAGTGATGTCACTGGGGGTAACTCTGCTCCCACATTTATCTGTTATTCGGGCATGACACTCTCCCAATGAAATGTAGACATATGGGCAGGGCTACCCGGTTAAGTCACCGGGCACCCCCATCCCTATGTTTACCTGTCATTCGGCTGTGTCCCTGGATGGGAACAATTGTGTTTGGCGGGCAATTTTTTTGTTGTTGTTCGGGTCGCAGTTTTTATGTTTTTTTAATAAAGGACTTGTCAAATATTGTAGTTGTGTTTTTATTAACTCTTTGAGCACTTTATGGTGCATGAGTAGGGGCACTATGTACCAGTACTTATCCACATAAGAAGCAACATGGGGACTAGGTGCTTTGGGGGGAGCCTGCTTGCCTCAAAGCACCCCCCCATGTTACCGGCATGTGGCCTGGTATGGTTCAGCAGGTGGGGCACTCGCTTGACCCTCCCCTTTCCTGGCCTGCCGGGCTACATGCTCAGATAAGTGTCTGGTAAGGATTTTGGGGAGGGCCCCACGACCAATTTTGATGTGGAGTTCCCTTAAAATCCATACCAGATCCAAAGGGCCTGCTATGGATTGGGGAACCCCCACACTGTTTTTTTTTTGTTTCAAATATTGACAGCAATCTTCATTTTGGAATTATATCATATTATTGTTATTATATAAATGTGATGGTTCCGTCGGCTCGCGACCTACTGAAAAAGTCCTATTTAGAAAGCAACGCGTATAAGAGTGGACCTTTGCTAATGACACCATTATGCTATTTGCCTGGGAGGAGGTGATGAGCTGGAGGATAGCTATGTTTTATGCAAGTTTTTGTAATCTTCGTGCGAGTGTAATTTTATCATTGTATTGGAATAATAAATATATACAGTGAGCACTGTAAATCTTATCTTACATTTTATGCCATGCATGGTCTTGTGGTTGGCAGAGGATGTGTATATGGAGAGTAGAAGTGAAAGCACACCAGAATGATGTACCTATATATGGGATAAACTTATATGACCTCTTAGGAAGCTTTGAGGTCAAATATGGAGGTGGGTCGACTATTGTGTCACTGGGTATAGTGTGTTCAGTACTTATGAGAAGGGTGAGTCACTATCATAGAAGATCTTGGTGCTTTCCATCACAGAAGATTTGTGTTGTACAAGATTTCTTTTCTTTTTTTATGGAACTTTTTTATAATTTGGGACTTTATCTTATTTTTTTTTTTTTTTCACAAGGTACAATTTTTTTTTTATTTTATGCCAACTACGAGTTCTGCTTTTCACTATTATTAAGTACTGTATATAATATTATATATGTTTTGGGTAGCGTTACATTATTTTGTTTATTTATATCTTATTGTATGAACTTTTTATTTACGGTTTTCACATTAATTATCACAAATTTTTCATCACAGACTTCTGTTTGCATGATTTTTTTCACATCTTTTATAATTAATTGAATTCATATTGCACTTTATTGTTTGTTTTTTTTAAAGAATTTTACTTTAGTATAAATTTGCTTTGTAATTTAAAGCTGCACATTTGGTGCACATATTTGCCCAACAAGGTTAGATAAATTTGAAGGCTGCAGCTGTATATATTTTTTGCTGGTTTAGGTGAGCACAAAAATTCTGAGTATTTAATTGCTTTAAAGGCATCATTGGAGATGGTTTGCATCAGTGCCAAAACTGACATCTTATCCATCTGTGGAAGAATGGCCCTATGGATTACATCCTGGTGAGGGATCTAAGGCTAAGCTCTGTGGCATCCCCTTGGAAGGAAAATTTTTGTTTGGCAAGACTCTGGACACAATCTTAGATAAAGTGGTAGACAAACAGAAAGAAAGCAAAAAACTATTTAAAAGAAAAAAAATCATCCCAGTTTATCTAAACCTAAAACCAGCATTTTATATATTGGCGTTTACCAATCCGTAAATGTAGTGACTGCATTAGTTTAGTTTTTTTTTCTTTATTTTTAACTGGTGATCGGGCCATTAACACACTTCCTGTCTCAGGATGACTCCGCTTTATGGATGAACAATGGAGCCACCCTTGGACAGCAGTACTGCAAACATGTAAAGAGGGTAGTGTTGGATTCATTAGCAAATTTAGAGGGATCTGATTTACATCTGACATCTGTGCGGGTTTCTGCACAGATGTCTATTGAAATTGCACCCCAAAGTCACTAAAAGTAGTACAGAAACCACTTTTGGGAATCGGTCCAGTGCCGCAAATGTAGCGTTGCACTGATTCGGACAGTGTCATTGCCAGCAATAGCCGCCGACTTGGCATACAATTTGACAAGATAAATCATATGATAAATCACATACCAAATCACTGCAATGTGAACCAGGGCTAAAAGTCAAATTCCACGTATTAACCACCCCAATAATGGCCACTTTCACCCCTTTCCTTTCCAGACCAATTTTCAGCTTTCTGTATTCTCGCATTTTGATTGACAATTACTGTCATGCTACACTTTACCCAAATTACATTTTTATCATTTTGTTCACACAAATAGAGCTTTCGTTTGGTGGTATTTATTCACCACTGGGTTTTTTATTTTTGTGATAGAAGCAAATCAATATTTTCTACTTTCTGTTTTAAAAGAAATCCAATAAAATCAAGTTTATTCAAATGTATTCTGCTACCTGTCTGTGGTAAAAAAAAATCCTGATAAATGTAAGATAATTGGTTTGTGTGAAAGACATGGTGTCTACAAGTTATGCTTACATATTACTGAAAATTGATCAATCCTGATGTACTGACTATCTATCTGATTTCTTGAGGCTCTGAAATGTCAGGACAGTACAAATATCCCCCAAATGACCCAGTTTTTGTAAAGATGACAGTGAGTTTTTTGAAGTTGCAATTTTTGCCCACAATTGTTTGGAAAATAAATATTTTTTTTTTCAACACAAAATTGTCATATTAACAAGTTATTTTCACATGTGGAATATGTAAATTTACAATTACACCCCAAAATATATTCTGCTACTCCTCCTGAGTATGGCAATACTACATGTTTGAGACTTTTCCACAGCCTGGCCACATACAAAGACCCAACATGCAAGGAGCACCATCAGAAAATTACAAATTAAGTTTCCTGACTCCCTATCACATTTTTTAAGGCCCTGGAGCACCAGGACAACAGAATTACCCACAAAACGACCCAGTTTTGGAAAGCAAACACCCCAGCGTATATTTTATTCTATGAGGCATAATGAGTCTTTTGAACATGTCATTTTTTTCCACAAGTTTATGGAAAATGTGGGACAGATGTGTGCAGATGTTCACTGGGACAGATCATTTTACTGGGACAGATGTGTGACAGGTGTTTTTCACTGTGTGGGGACACTGTGAAAGGACACTGTTTTGGGGACACTAGCTGGGTGATCAGTGTGTAAAAGGCTGTAAAAAACAGCTCATACACACTGATCCCTGGCTCGCAGCACAGAGCCCTCCTGCCGAATTTGAGATGTACCATGTCTGGGGAACACGAGCACATCGGGGCCACCCGATCCCGCTTCTTCTGAGGGACGTTCAGGAATTTCCACTCAGGAGGACGAAACAATTACAGTAATAATTTTTTTTTCCTTTGGGATAAGTTTTTACATAACAGTTGTAATCACTCCTGTCGGTGTTAAAAGGTTCATCTCAACCCTCTAACTGCCACTTTTGCTGGACAGCTTGGTCTGTTAAAGGAAGTTGAAAAATACCAGACTTACTGGGCGGGTCACGAGGTGAAAATAAAGTAAAAAAAGACTATAAAAAGAAAACAAATACAACCACCATATTTAACCACTTCCCACCTGGCCTATAGACAAATGACGGCCAGGCGGTGGTTCCGCTATCCTGACTGGACGTCCATTGATGTCCTCAGGATAACCCGCATTCTCGCGCTCGCAGGGGCGGGCATCGCGGCGCTTGGTGGTGCGTTGTGTCAGTCTAACCCACTGCATTACTGATCTCGGTAAAGATCATGGCTGATCACAGTGTAAACAGGAAGAGCCTTTTATCGGCTTTTCCTCTACTTGCGTCTGCAGACGCGAATAGAGGAGAGCCGAACGGCAGCTCTCCTGGCAGGGGGGTCTGCACTGATTGTTTATCAGTGCAGCCCCCCCCCAGGACCACCAGGGATGCCACCAGGACCACCAGGGAATGCCCACCAGGGAGACTACAAGGGAAGCCCACCCGGACCACCAGAGAGCCCACCCTGACCCCCAGGGAGCCCACCCTAGACCACCAGGTAAGGGGCACAGTGCCCAACATGGATAGCACTCAGTGCCCAACTTGGATGCCACCCAGGACCATCAGGAAATGTGTCCTAAAAATGGCATTTATCATTGCCGCCTATGAGTCACAGCCCATCAGTGGCACCTATCAGTACCTAGTGCCACCTATGAGTGCCCATCAGTGCCACCTATGAGTGCTCATCAGTGCCGCCTATGAGGGTCCATCAGTGCCGCCTATGAATGCCTATCAGTGCCGCTTATCAGTGCCACCTATCAGTGCCCATCAGTGCTGCTTATCAGTGCCGCCTATCAGTGCTGGATATATGTGCCTCACAATCAGTGCCCATCAGTGCCACCTCATCAGTGCCCATCAGTGTAGCCTCAACAGTGCCCATCAGTGATGGAGAAAATGTACTTATTTAAAAAGTTTTGTGACAGAGACAAAGAAAAACTTTTTCTTTCAAAACTTTTGGTGTTGTTTTATTTGTAGCGCAAAAAATAAAAACCCCAGAGGTGATAAAATTCCACCAAAAGAAATCTCTATTTGCGGGAACAAAATGATAAAAATTTTGTTTGGGTGCAACGTCGCATTACAGCGCAATGGTCATTCAAAATGCAACAGCGCTGAAAGCTGAAAATTGGTCTGGGTGGGAAGGGGGGTAAGTGCCTGGTATTGAAGTGGTTAAAGATTGGTAAGCTGCAATATATCACATCTTTGCATTTAGATACACTTTAAAAGTGATTTGGGAAACTATCCAAAGGGAGTTAAGCCAAAAAAGATGTTTCCAAGCAGAAGAACAAAATCTTCCCCAAAAGCAAACCATCTGAGAGAGAGAAAAAAAAGTCTGTTTTGGATCAAATAGATTTGTGTCTAAAGCAGAAGGTGTTCCACTGGGGGACCCCCCCAAATCAATCATTCTGCCAAGGCTCTTTTCCTTATGCAAGCGGGACCTTCTGGAGGGGTTGGATGTCCTTGGCCAGAGGTGGGATTTTGCTCTGTTTTATATGTTTGCACCTCTACCCATTCTTCCAAGGGTCTTAAAAAATATCTAGGAGAAGCAGGCAGAAGTCTTGATCGTACCTTCTCAATCGCCCAGGCAAGGGTGGTTTGCACTACTTTAGGGTGGTATTCATTTTCCATTCCAAGGACCATTTCTGCATCCAGTAGTAGAGAGACTCAGATTGACTGCTTAGTGTTTGAGCAGGGATCCTCGAGAAAGCAGCTTTCTCTAATAGAGTAATCTCCACCCTTCAAAAGAGTAAGAAAGTACAGACTTCAAAAAATTATTTTTACATTTGGAATTTTTTTCAGATTTTGATGACAGGAAGTTGATCTTGAATACCCCCAATTTTTCTTTTATTCTATACATTCAGCTAGGTCTGGACAAGGGGCTGAAGCCAAGCACCCTTAATGTTCAAATGTATTTACTTTCTTACATTTTTTTACTTCAGCCTGCAAGACCATCCTTGGAATAAGCAGTTTATGAAATCAGCTTCATGCATCAATCTACATCCATCCAAAATTCCTCCCTGGAATTTATCCTGGGTATTAATAGGTTTAACAAGAAAACCCTTTGTTCAAACGACTAGATCAAGCTTCTCTCAACTTCTTAACGATCAAGACGATTTTCATTTTGGCCATGTCTAGGGTAGTGGGAAAAAGCTTTCTCTTTACATAAACTTTAATATATTCCACAATAAGATTGTACTATTCTTCCTACTTACAGACCCTTTGTCGAGTCTGACTTATGCAGGGAACAACCTCTCTTACGGCCCTGGTTCGAGAACCCCTGGTAGTGTTGACAGGGAGCTCTGGAGCACAGGGGGGCATGATGGCTGGACTCAGTCACCGG
This sequence comes from Glandirana rugosa, assembly GCA_018402905.1. Lineage (NCBI taxonomy): Eukaryota > Metazoa > Chordata > Amphibia > Anura > Ranidae > Glandirana > Glandirana rugosa. The sequence goes on from BLSH010109380.1 coordinate 79,011, forward strand.
TGGTCGGTGAAGGTTCACTGGGATTTGTGCAAACAGAAGAATGGTGATGCAGGCCGGGTCAGTAACAGGCTGACGGTGCAGTACAGATGGGTCAGGCAGGGAGATAGTCGGGTACAAGCAGAGCGTGTGGGCAGCAGAGGTACAAAGGAGCAGGCAGAAGAATAGTCGAAGACAGGCCAGGGTCAGGGCAGGCAGAAGGCAAACAAAGTCCAAGGAAAGCCAGGGTCACAGGTACAGGAAGTCTCTCAAGTCTCTCAAGAGTAAACACTGGGGTCACAGGATACAGGAACGCTGTAGAACGGACAGCACTGGTTGCAGGGTGCTGTCTGCTTAAATGGGCCATGTTGGCGGCAATGCACAAGCGCACGGGCACGTGCATATGCTACGTGTGCCCACGCACAGGCATTCCAGGGGTCACAGTTGTTTCCTTACACCCTTCCTATAACACATAGAATTCCTATCACTCCATTGGGATTCCTTCCCTTCACCCTGATCTTTTTAATAAAGAAGATGAAGACTTTCACATACTGGATGTAAGGAGGTGCTTGCTCCAGTAATTACAGGTCACAAAACTTTAGGCAAGAGATAAATATATTTTAGCTCAGTTCCAAGGCAGAAATAAAGGCCAAAATGCCTCTAAGATCACTATATCCTGATAGATTACTGAAGCCATACACTGCAGTTATTTAGCCATCAAATTGAAAGCACATTTTTCCAGATTGATCTCTACCTCTTGGGTTGAGGCTGCCTCAGCAATGATGGATGTAGAGCTGCAACATGGTCAAGTTTTGATATTTTCATCAGGCACTACAACCTGGATGTGGATCTGGAACAGAAGGTGGACTTTGGTTTTATTTTTAGTTTCCCACCCATAAAGTATTTATCTGTTATATCTCTCAGGTAGGCTGTCAAGGATGTAGTGGAATACACAAACTGCTCTTACTGGTAATTCTCTTTCTATGTAGTCACCGCAACAGCACCGGCTTATTTCCTCCCTTGGGCAGGGATGCTGTCATAAAGACTACATCAAAAGAGAATTACTGGTAAGAGTAATTTGTGTTTTATTAGTGTTGAATAGAGTAGGGAAGGGTTGGAATCCCTGTTAGTTTTTTTTATTGCTGTACATGTACCCACTGGCGAAATCCATCCCTTTATTTATACTGATGGACCATTGTCACAAAGGCAGAACTTGAATAGAAATCCAACATTTCAAGTTGTCCTCAAAACAGGAGGGTGGGGGTTAATGGTCCAATGTAGGTCTGGTGACAACTGTCAAAAGCTGAATTCCCCGCAAACAGCAAAAAGTAACCTGACAGGGTTTTAACCCTATCCTACTCTATCCAAAACTAAAATAAGGATTTACATACACTTTAATTAGAAAATGGACCAGCATATTTATCATACACTGTATATCTAGACATATTTTGGCACACGTTTGGGATTTTCTGGTAAACAAACACGCATTATAAGCCATAGCAATAAGATTTCACTACTGAAGTCAGGCTAGTAAAAATGGCTACATTTTTCTCCTTGCACTGTTACAGATTAGGCCTGCATGTCTGCCCACCCCCACCTTTAGCCTCCTCAACAAACAATGATGCAGTAAAGCATGCTTGTTATACTCACCGTGTCACCCAATGAGTTAATCCTCTGCATTGTGAAAAAAGCTATTTGATCCTGGCTTCCCTGATCCTCCCCTTCTTCCACAGTCCCCTGATAATTTCCTGATAACACAGAGACTACGGAGTCAGGCTGCACTTGCTCAGTTTGGTGTGTTTTGCTAGAGAAGTTTTTTTTCTTGGGAGAGTGCATGTTATCAGCACTGTCCAGACAGAGGTTCAGGTGTCTTGTAGTCTCATAGGACAGTCAGGAAACTCCTCCTACAAGCTTTAACCAGTGCTTGGCTGGACACTGATAGAAGTCACAAGACTGCTATATACTGCTTATGAGAAAAGGTATTTAGCAGTTTATATTTACTAAAATAATTGCATTTCCATGTTCTGTGTACTGTTGAGAGACCAGATATCGTGAATGCAGGGTCCTGGGTTTAGTAACACCTTAAGAAATAAAATCAAACTTAGTTTTCTAAAAAGTACATTTACAGCCCTAGACTTCAATTGTGTAAAATAGCAGTAAACCTAGCAGCGAAGCTGCCCATCTCTTTAGCCTAGTACACTCTGCTAGTTTTCTTTTCCTTCAACCCAGTGGGCTGAACGAAAAAAAAAAACTGACTAAGGTTGGAGCCGCTGCACTAACAATCTGACCCCCCTGCCAAAATACTCCGGTCAGCTCTAATTGGTGCTAATTGGGAGCAGATTGGTGGACCTTTTTCGGTCATGCCCCTTTGACATCTGTCGGACCGGCTGCAGTACACACAGGCCAAATGTCGCCCGGTTTCTACTGAACTGGCCGATGCTGTTCAACATTCAGCCTATGTGTACGGGGCTTTATGCACATAGAGGTTGGAGCTCCTGAAACTGTAACACATTATGCATGTGTACAGGACACCATCGTGTGAATGGCTTCAGTCTGTTGGATGAGTTTCACAAAAAAACAGTAGCAGTTACTAGGGCTACCAGGACACTATCTATGGCCAGCGTGACTCCTGCCAGTAATATGTTACAGGTTTATCACTGGGTATTCTAGTTTTGTCTAATATTTAACCGGCTCCACACCGTGCGCAGTATATTTACTGCGACGGCATGGACGCTTACCGCAAATCGCTGTAAAAAGGCAGCGATTCGTGCAGGAGCAGCTAGGGGGCGAGCGCGCGCCGGCGGCGGCACGCTCTTGTGCCTGACACACTCCGGAGGAGTGTGCCTGCGGTTTGGGTGGACCCGATGTCTGCCGGCGAGCCGCGATGAGCTGCTAGAGCCAAAGAGCGGGGAACCGCCGATGTAAACATGGCGGTTCCCCGCTCTTTCAATGGGCACATAAGAGATCTACTGATCCCTGTCACTGGGATCAGTTAGATCTCTTATGCCCATGGTAGCCCTGAACCCCCACAGTTAGAAAACACCTAGGGAACACAGTTAACCCCTAGATCGCCCCCTGCAGGTTAACCCCTTCACGGCCAATGACATTTACACAGTAATCAGTGGACATTTAAATTTCTGATCACTGTATAAATGTAATTGGTCCCAAAAAAGTGTCAAAAATGTCCAACATGTCCGCCCCAATATCGCAGTACCGCTAAAAATCGCAGATCGCAGCCATTACTAGTAAAAAAATAAAAGAAGAAATAAAAACCCCAGAAATGAATTCTCATCATCCGTAAACGCGGCAACTTTTGCGCAAACCAATCAATAAATGGCGATTGCGATTTTTTTTACCAAAAATATGAGGAAGAATATAAATTGGCCAAAACCGATGAAAAAAAATGTTTTTTTATATATTTTTTTTGGATTTAAATTTTAGCAAAAAGTAAGAAATATCGTTTGTTTTTTTTTGCAAAATTGTCACTTTTTCTTTGTTTATAGCGGTGATCAGAAATGACGCAGCAGTGATCAAATACCACCAAAAGAAAGCTCTATTTGTGGGGAAAAAAGGACGCAAATTTTGTTTGGGTGCAACGTTGCATGACATCGCGATTGTCAGTTAAAATGACGCAGTGCCAAATCGCAAAAAGTGCTCTGGTCAGGAAGGAGGTAAAACTTTCCGGGCTGAAGTGGTTAAGATAGTATTAGTGAGTTTACTGTACTCACCTCCAAGGCTGCATATGTCTATATGATGCAGAAAGGGACATGACGTGGTAAGATATTTTGAAGGCAGGGAACAATGTGAATAGTTTATGTGCACTATAATTGGATGGAAAACGTGTCGACAATATTATTAATATATTATAATGGCATAACACAAAGAAGAAAATAGCTGCAGTTGTTACTGAGTGGGCCTCTTTTATGAAGGTGATAAGACATACTGCTGTGAATAGAATACTAAGGCCCTGGTTGTTAACAATAGCTATTTTTATAGAATAATACACAACTGGCTGAATCTCCAAATATATTACTAGCAAAAGAGACAGATGTATTCATAACTACAGTGTCTGTGATTATGGAACATCCTAAGTACAAAATAATATGTATATTTTTGAACAATGTGATTTCTCATTTATAAGAATAGGTATACAGGCTGTGCTGTACACTGTGTAAATAGTAATGAAACAACAATTTACTGGGGAAGAAGCATTAAATGTGTGTTTCATATATTTATTTGTGCCATTTTATTTTCCATCAAGCATGATCTAATACAAAGCAATTCAATTTACTACGTTAGCAAGCAAGGTGATTGGTAGCACAGCTGCAGACCAACCTGTGTGCAAAGCTGGAGGTGATGGCTAGAGGATACAGAACCACAGTCATTCCAAGGTCACTCAAGGCCAGATTCACTATGAAGTATTCTGCTGGCTTTAACAGTTGCTTCTTCTGGTAGGATATGTACAGCAAGATGCTGTTTCCAAACAGTGAGCCCAAACCTGTGTACAATCAGGAGACAAACCATGAGAAGTAAATATGTGACTCTAAGATATCCATAAAATAAGGTGCCATAAACATATGATAGAGCCATCTGTACAAGCTTAATAAGACATGGTGAGGATCATATGCCTATGGCTACCATGCAACTGTGCAAGACGTGTGATTTGATGTGTTTGAACTGGTCAAGTGGGATTTTCAAAGTTAGTTACAGTATCTCACAAAAGTGTGTACACCCCTCACATTTTTGTAAATATTTTATTTTATCTTTTCATGTGACAACACTGAAGAAATAACACTTTGCTACAATGTAAAGTAGTGAGTGTACAGCTTGTATAACAGTGTCAACTTGCTGTCCCCTCCAAATAACTCAACACACAGCCATTAATGTCTAAACAGCTGGCAAGAAAGTGAAAATGTCAAAATTTGGCCCAATTAGCCATTTTCCATCCCCGGTGTCATGTGGCTCATTAGTGTTACAAGGTCTCGGGTGTGAACGGGGAGCAGGTGTGTTAAATGTGGTGTTATCGCTCTCACGCTCTCATACTAGTCACTTGAAGTTCAACATGACTCCTCATGGCAAAGGCTCTACATAAAGATGGTCTAGGCTATAAGAAGATTGCCAAGACCCTGAAACTGAGCTGCAGCATGGTGGCCTAGACCATACAGTGGTTTAACAGGACAGGTTCCACTCAGAACGGGCCTCGCTACAGTCAACCAAAGAGGTTGAGTGCACGTGCTCAGCGGCATATCCAGAGGTTGTCTTTGGGAAATAGATGTATGAGTGCTGCCAGCATTGCTGCAGAGGTTGAAGGGCTGGGAGGTCAGGCTGTCAGTGCTCAGACCATACGCCGCACACTGCATCAAATTGGTCTGCATGGCTGTCATCCCAGAAGGAAGCCTTTTCTAAACATAATGCACAAGAAAGCCCACAAACAGTTTGCTGAAGACAAGCAGACTAAGGACATAGATTACTGGAACCATATCCTGTGGTCTGATGAGATCAAGATAAACTTATTTGGTTCAGATGGTGTCAAGCGTGTGTGGCGGCAACCAGTTGAGGAGTACAAAGACAAGTGTGTCTTGGCTACAGTCAAGCATGGTGGTGGGAGTGTCATGGTCTGGGGCTGCATGAGTGCTGCCGACACTGGGGAGCTACAGTTCATTGAGGGAACCATGAATGCCAACATGTACTGTGACATACTGAAGCAGGACCCGATCCCCTCCCTTAGGAGACTGGGCCGCAGGGCAGTATTCCAACATGATAGGAACCCCAAACACACCTGCAAGACGACCACTGCCTTGCTAAAGAAGCTGAGGGTAAAGGTGATGGACTGGCCAAGCATGTCTCCAGACCTAAACCCTATTGAGCATCTGTTGGACATCCTCAAACGGAAGGTGGAGGAGCGCAAACTCTCTAAAATCCACCAGCTCCGTGATGTCACTATGGAGGAGTGGAAGAGGACTCCAGTGGCAACCTGTGAAGTTCTGGTTAACTCAATGCCCCAGAGGGTTAAGGCAGTGCTGGAAAATAATGGTGGCCACACAAAATATTGACACTTTGGGCCCAATTTGGACATTTTCACTTAGAGGTGTACTCACTTTTGTTGCCGTTGGTTTAGACATTAATAGCTGTGTGTTGAGTTATTTTGAGGGGACAGCAAATTTACACTGTTATACAAGCTGTACACTCCCTACTTTACATTGTAGCAAAGTGTAATTTCTTCAGTGTTGTCAGATGAAAAGATATAATAAAATATAACAAAAATGTGAGGGGTGTACTTACTTTTGTTAGATACTGTATGTATGCAATAGATCAAGCAGGCACAAGGGGTATATGCATGAAAACAATAGCTGGAGACCTAACCACCAAACAATAATTTTAATAAACCATGGTTCAATAGCCATATCATCTGACTACCATATTTTCTCTATGAGCATATTTTAATCCTTAAGTAGTAACTCTGTCTTGAGCCCACAGTAGCCCTCATGCTCCATTTCACACTTCCCATAACCTTTACACAAGCACAATTTGCATAATGTATGCAATGACCTCAGAATGTTCAGTATCATTTTTAACATAGGATTTTTTTTTATACCTTAATAACTGCTTGATGGGTGGCATCAGGAGGGTGCTTGCTGGTACTTGAGCCCCAGCAAAAGCTGCCCCATCCCTCTTGTAGCAAAGTCTATGGCAGCTGGCAGAATTCAGGAAAGGATTATAGCCTATGTTTAGTGCTGGAAGTTGCTAATACATTGACAGCTTTCGCCCCACGGCCAACACTGTAGGGCTGATTGATCTACTTATTCAGTTGATTGACTGGTGGCAAATATGAAAAATATGGAGAACTCTATATTTGCCACCAGTCGATCAACTGAATTGGTGAAAAGAGTCTTGGCTGTGTGGAACAACAAGGCAATCTGTATCTCAGGTGAGTTAGTAGTACACCTTGCAGGGTCTTACTTGTCTATCAATGAGACCAACTTAAATGATGCATTACATTATGTAAGGTATAAGCACACATTCACAACATAGTAATGGGAATTATCTTCCCATTGACACCAATCAAAGAGGAATTGTTTTCCCACATATGCCAATGTAAGGGAGCATTATTTTCCCCATGACATCAATGCAAGGCATGTGTAGAGACTGCCATTATTTTCCCATTGACACCAATTGAAGGGACAGTACATTACATTCTCTAGAGATGAACGGAGCAGAAATGAAATGATAGGCGAAGTAAATAAATGACAGGGGTGGAAGGAAAACCAGGCAGAACAGGTTTAAAAGGGGGGTTTGGTTAAAGGGGGGAGAGGTGGTAACGGATTGGTTGGTGGACAGGGTGATGGGGAGGTGCTGCACAGTGTAGTCTAAGGGTGGAGGAAGAGGGGCAGGCACTTGCAGCAGGACACAGCGAAGAAGCGTGTGCTGTATCCCTTCTCAACGCTGGTTTTTCAAGAACAGCAGCTATGAGCGAACTGGAGGCTCTGTTACAGCAGATTAGGGCTGCTGCGTCGATCCATGGTCCAGCTTGGGTCCAGGATCAAGTGGCTGCATCTCTCCAAGGGGTAACGCAGGCTCCTCTGCAGACGAGGCCTACTACTACACGGGCTAGGAGGTCTAGGCCTCCGGAGCGCCTTAGCCCAGAACATACCCCTAGGGCTCAGCGCCGCCTTGGGAGCCCGAATCCGGACCCTTCAGGACCCCCTGCCAAGCAACAGCCAGCAGCGGTGGGAGCGGTTCCTGGGAGGAATCCCCGTCCACGGCGGAGCCCGCGGGGGGGGGTGGAGGTGCTGTATCGCGGCCGGTCCCCTCCTCGGTCTTCAGGTCCCGGAGTTCGGCGGCTGGCATTGCTGGCGATGCTCCAGTCGGTATGCCAGCCCGGCGTGGGAGAGTTGGTGCGGCGAGCGCCGGCCAGTTGCGGCTCTCATCGGGTGGAGGAGGAGAGACATCGTGGTGCAGGCGCGGAGGCCTACAGTCCTCGTCGGTCGGGAGGGCGCGCCTCCAGGTCAGTGGCGGGGCCTGGGAGGTCTGGACGGTTGATGGCCAGCGTGGTGAGGCGTGTGGCGGGGTCGGATGACGTCAGAGGCCGAAGCCGGTGTGTTGAGGAGAGGAGCCCTCGGGGTGCAGCGAACGATCGTGCGGCTGAGAACATTCGGAGGGAGCACTCGCCCGGGAACGTTCGGAGAGATCGTTCGGCAATGAATGAGCGGACGGACCGGTCGGAGGGTGAGGCCAGCAGTTCGGAAGATGGGGAATTGGAGACGGCAACCCTGGAGGCTGTGGGGGCGGCAGGATCGGCGGCTGGAGTGGTGACGGGCCCACTGCAGCCTGGTAAGTCACAGATAAATTTGTTGTTTGATTTGTCTATTGAGTTAGTGGGGAACAGGGGGTTGGTGGTCCCGGGGTCAGGGAGCCAGGATGCAGGGTCGCAGTCAGTAGCGGGGGATAGGGGCTTATGGGATTGTTTGAGGGCATTGTTGCGCAGGTTGGAGTCGGGGAAAGGGGGGATTGTCAGCCAGTGACACCATGGGCCCCTGCAAATCAGCCGGCACCTCCTCCCCTTGCACAGGTGGGGGTTACCGGGGGGTCCGTAGCTGAGGAGGAGAGGGGTAGGCGTTCGTCGGGGGTTGGAGCAGGCACCCAAATGGAAGTGGACGCCGCTGGACCTTCAGGTACACAGACGGTGAAGGAGGGAGACAAAGAGGGGGATAGGGTGAGGCTGGCGGACTCAGCAAAATGTGAGGTATATGTATGCTTCGAGGGTCCGCTGAGGGCTCATCTCAAGGCGGAGGTACGTGACAAAATATGGCGGGGTGAGTATGTGGAGATATTCTCCCTGCTCCCGTTGGAGAAATTTAATTTAGACAGGGTTAAGCCGGACGAAAGTAAAAAGGAGGAGGAGGAGAAGAGGAGGTATAGGCTTATTCCGAGGACGTTTGCAAATTGGTTGCAGGCGTTTGAGATTTTCGCGAGCGTTATCGGGGAAAAGGCGCCAGAAAACTGTTCGGCCTTGTTCTGTTATTTGGAGGCCATTGGGGAGGCACACAGGGTCTACGGAGGGATTGGTTGGCTGCGCTATGATGAGCAGTTCCGCCAGAGAAGCGATTCGCCCGTCTATTCGCTGGGATCACAAGGATATCAGCCTGTGGATGAAGTTAATGACTTCGCCTAAGGCGGGCCAGTTTTTTCTCGGGGGGGCCGGCGGTGCATCCGCCTCAGGATCGTCGGCCCTTCGAAAAAAAGGGGTATGTTGGCAATATAATGAAGGGTCCTGTCGTTTTGGAAGCACCTGCCGCTTCAAGCACGAATGTTCGGGCTGCGGTTCCAATCACCCCCTGCATAGGTGCTTCAAGCAAGGAAAAGGCCGTAACGGTGAGGGTGCTGGAAAAAGGGAGGACGCCGGTGATACTGTAAAAGATGCTACCCTTTCTAAATAGGTACCCAGATAGAGAGGCGGCGAGTGTATTGGAGGCTGGGTTCCGCAAAGGATTTCGCATTCCCAGTATGCTAGGGGGAGTTCCGCCCATTCCACAAAATTTACGTTCGGCGCTTCAGCATTCAGATGTGGTGTCGACTAAGTTGCGGAAAGAAGTCTCTTTAGAACGCATGAGTGGCCCGTTTTTGAGGCCTCCACTGGAGGGGCTGGTGGTATCCCCGTTGGGGGTGGTTCCGAAAAAGGAGCCTGGCACGTTCAGGATGATCCACCATCTCTCATACCCAAGGGGTGGCTCAGTGAATGATAGTATTGATCCGCGTGAGTGTGCGGTCACCTATACATCATTCGATGCGGCAATTTATTGGGTACGGAAGTATGGGAGGGGTTCGCTAATGGCGAAATCCGACGTAGAGGCGGCATTTCGACTGTTACCGGTACATCCCTCGAGTTGCAGGTTTTTGGGTTGTTACTGGCAAGGGTCTTACTATGTGGACCGGTGCCTTCCGATGGGATGTTCCATTTCTTGCGCCCTTTTTGAGACCTTCAGCTCCTTCTTGGAGTGGACTGTGAGGGAGGTGGCCGGGTTGCACTCGATCATCCATTACTTGGATGATTTTCTGTGCATAGGTCCGCCGGAATCCAAGTTTTGTGCCGTTTTGTTGGGGACTTTTCAGCACCTAGCGGAAGTTTTTGGCGTGCCGTTGGCGGTGGATAAAACTGAGGGCCCGACCATGCAGTTGGACTATCTGGGCATTACCATCGATTCCATGGCTATGGAATGTAGGCTGCCGCCGGACAAATTAAGGGCTCTTCGGGTCGAAGTGGGTCAGACAAGTGGTCGTCGTAAAATCAAATTGAGAGACCTGCAATCTCTACTGGGAAAATTGAATTTCGCATGTAGAATAATTCCGATGGGCCGTATTTTTTGCCGGAGGTTGGCGGCGGCCACCTCTGGTATAAAATCCCCAGGACACTATGTGAGGCTTACCTCGGAACTCAGGGCAGATCTCCAGGTTTGGGACGTCTTTTTGGAGGCCTTTAACGGAAGGGCGCTATGGCAGGAGGGTCCAGTCAGCAATGCAGACTTGGTCCTGTTTACGGATGCTGCAGGGTCGGCGGGCTACGGTGCATATTTTCAAGGTCGCTGGAGCGCAGAGCCATGGCCGACGTCATGGCATGCCGCCGGGTTGCTCAAGAATTTGGTGTTGCTGGAGATGTTCCCCATTGTGCTGGCAGTGGTAATTTGGGGCGAGGCATTTCGGGATAAGAAAGTTTGCTTTAATTGCGATAACCAGGGTGTGGTTATGGCCATTAACAAGCTCTCGGCTTCCTCTCCCCCGGTGATTAGGCTGCTGCGATATTTGGTGTTGAACTGTTTGAGGCTTGATACGTTTGTGTATGCGGTACACATTCCGGGTGTTACCAACAAACTAGCAGATGCTTTGTCTCGTTTTCAGTGGAGCGAATTTCGGAAGATGGCGCCGGAGGCAGACAAGGAGGGAGTGCCCTGTCCCCGCATGTTGTGGAAGATTGCGCTGGAGTCGTCGCTGGATTGATTCAGAACTCGCTCAGCGCAGGAACATGGGCGTCCTATGACAAGGTTTGGAAGGAATGGTGGTCGTTGAGGGAGGAGGTAGGAGTTGGGGACACTGGAACAGACATGGCTTCCCTGGTACTGTATTTTGTTTGTAGCAATGTGACACAGGGGGTCTCGGTGTCCGGCATCGATAAGAAATTGGCGGGACTGGCTTTTCTGTTTAAGCTACAAGGGGAAGGGGACTTCACTAAGTCCTTCATGGTTAGGCAGGCAATGAAAGGGTACAGGAGACAGAGGCGGAGGGTGGATTTGCGACGTCCGGTATCCTTTGAAATTTTGGGGTGCTGTTAGCTTTATCGGCAGTTTGTTTGTCTGCATTTGAGGTGGCCTTGTTTAGTACGGCCTTTTTGTTGGCGTTCTACGGGGCTTTTAGGATAAGTGAGCTGGTAAACCCCTCGAAGCATGCTCCTGGAGGGATAATGCAGGAGGATGTGACTTGTTCCGAGGAGGCAGTCCGGATTTGGATTAGGAGATCCAAGACTGATCAGAAGGGGAGGGGTGTTGTAGTGGAATTGCTGAGAGGCAATAGTGTGGACTTATGTCCGGTGAGGGCAGTGGAGCGTTTTGGCGCGGTGCGGCAGGGTGGGGACGGGCCTTTCCTGATACATGCGGATGGTTCGTTCTTGTCCAAATATCAATTCACCGCAGTATTCCGAAGATGTCTGGAGGTGTCTGGACGGGTTCCTGGTGAGTATGCGTCCCACTCATTTCGCATAGGAGCGGCTACGGAGGCGTCTAGGTGGGGCCTTCCAGAGTTGGTTATAAAGCGGATTGGGAGATGGGAGTCCAGGAGGTACAGGAGTTATGTTAGGCCACACCTCATCTAATGGGGGCGGTGGGGTATCTGTATAAGATTAAGAGTGTTAGTGTTATATATGTTATGTGTTAATTCATGTGTAGTAACTTGGGACGTCCAACCCACTTTTTCCTGTCGTTACAGATGCCCCCCGATGTCTCATTTGGATTTTGGGACACTCTTATGTCTTTTGGGGGGCCAAGAGAGCGGAGGTTAGACCCAGGGGCAGGCAGTTGGGTGTTGACTTAGCACTTGGCAGCGTGAGATGGATTGGGGTCCCGGGTATGCTCTGGCATAGGGTTCTTCCTGAGATTCACCGTTTTGCCAGGTTGGACAGGAGCCCGGACATAGTGGTGCTGCACGTTGGAGGCAATGATCTAGGTTCTCGCCCCATGAGACAGATCATAAAGGATGTTAAATGGGACTTCCTTAGGCTCAGGTCAGAGTTTCCGCTGATGTTGGTGGTGTGGTCTGACATAGTGGCACGCACGGCTTGGAGAGGGGCGAGGTCGGTGGAACGGTTGAACAAAGCCAGGATCAAAGTGAATAAGGAGGTGAGGAAGTTTTTTGCTCGGAATGGTGGCTTAGTGATTAGGCATGCGGAATTGGAGGTCGATACGTGGAGATATTTGAGGGGTGACGGTGTTCATCTCAATGCAGTGGGCATCGACCTTTGGAGTTTAGGATTGCAGGATGGTATACAGAGGGCCTTGCAGGTGTGGAGGCGGGCACAAGTATAAGGGGTCATACTTGTGCCGTGGTGGCGGTTGGGGTCCTTGACGAAGGTGAAAGAATGGTATATTGGTGAAACGGTGGGGACCCATCTCAGGTATGGAGTCCTCCAGTTAGTCTGGTTCCAGTTCAGATTGACCGGGTGGGTAAGGTGGTAGGAGTCTGTGGTCAGTTAGGATAGTCCTCGAGGCGGTTGGTAGCGGCTGGGGACAGAACCTAACTACAAGGTATCACAGAGTCCAGAGTTATATGAGATGGTGTCGTCAAGGATCTGCAACTTTTCATTCTTTATATGGTTACGTTGGTGAATGTTGATGTTACATTGATGTTAAATTGTTTTTGTTTAATAAAAGGCAGAGAACGGCCATTTAACCCCAATACAGTGTCTGGTGTATTTATTGGGAAAAGGAAAAGGTGGGGTAAGGTAAAGGTATAAGTTTTTTGAGTCATAGGAGATGCAGGGGTGATCTGAACTACCCTAGTCAAGAGATGAACGGAGCAGAAATGAAATGATAGGCGAAGTAAATACATGACAGGGGTGGAAGGAAAACCAGGCAGAACAGGTTTAAAAGGGGGGTTTGGTTAAAGGGGGGAGAGGTGGTAACGGATTGGTTGGTGGACAGGGTGATGGGGAGGTGCTGCACAGTGTAGTCTAAGGGTGGAGGAAGAGGGGCAGGCACTTGCAGCAGGACACAGCGAAGAAGCGCCCTCCCACCCTCCCTATTGATAAAGGTTTTTTGGATGGTGTAAAGGTTGGCGGTTGGGGTCCTTGACGAAGGTGAAAGAATGGTATATTGGTGAAACGGTGGGGACCCATCTCAGGTATGGAGTCCTCCGGTTAGTCTGGTCCCAGTTCAGATTGACCGGGTGGGTAAGGTGGTAGGAGTCTGTGGTCAGTTAGGATAGTCCTCGAGGCGGTTGGTAGCGGCTGGAGACAGAACCTAACTACAAGGTATCACAGAGTCCAGAGTTATATGAGATGGTGTCGTCAAGGATCTGCAACTTTTCATTCTTTATATGGTTACGTTGGTGAATGTTGATGTTACATTGATGTTAAATTGTTTTGGTTTAATAAAAGGCCGAGAACGGCCATTTAACCCCAATACAGTGTCTGGTGTATTTATTGGGAAAAGGAAAAGGTGGGGTAAGGTAAAGGTATAAGTTTTTTGAGTCATAGGAGATGCAGGGGTGATCTGAACTACCCTAGTCATGACCACTACACTCTGTATTTGTGCTGTTGTATGTAACATAATGCTGACTGATAGACTTAAACCGTGCTGCACATTTCATATGTGTTCATTACATGTGTTAATTGTCTCAACAGTTGTTGGTTGACAGTGGTCCCCAAGCCCTAACTAGTTTAATAAGGTTCTCCTGTAAGGTAGGCTTGTGCAAATTGTTAGCTTTCTGTCTGTATTTTTTGTGCAGAAAAGCATACAAAGTGAAAGCGTTTTTCATTTAAGAAAGATATCCTCTGTCCTGAGGCCTATGTCTGTGTGATAGATTCTCACCCATTATACTGTAATGAAGGCGCATACTACAAATAGACTCATGTTGTATTTAACCATACCTCCTCAAAAAGCTATGTTCACCTTTAAGAAAAAAAATAATACATGCTCATTTTTGCAGGAAAAAAAATGTGCAGTTATTATTTTTTTATAGGAGCCTGCAAAGCATTGCACCCACAATCAGAAAGCTGGAGGAAGTGTCAATAGACTACAAGTGTGCTGATTACCGCACTTGTTCAGTGATAACTACAAGCTGCTTTTTTAATCAGAACTTGTAGTTTATTCATTCACAGATCTCGGTAAATAAATGATGTGGCTGTGCAGACAGAACCCTGCACAGCCACACTGATTTTAAATATGACAGCGGCTTCAGGGTAAGAGAACCCCTACATGCTGTCAAGGGGGCATAGGGGTGGCTAGGTGGGGGCTCAGGGGGTGGAAGGTCAGGTGCTTAGAAACATGTTACACCCTAAATATGGGTGTAACATGTTCTTAAAGGTGACCTTAGCCTTTAAGCCACACCTACAGGTCTCTCTTCAATGTTCTCAAGGGGCTTCAGTGCTTTTACACTGTGATTACTTACTTTATAACAATACCTTTTTCATTCTCTGACTAATTATTTCTTGGTTTAACATGGCTGCTTTTACTATAATATGGAATATCATATTAAGGACTTAGCTCCTCCGCCTACTGTGTAATCATAGCCCCAGCACAGACCCAGCAAAAATATAAAAAAGTGGATTTAGCCACTGCAGCTTTTTGGTGTACTGCAATGTGGCTGACAAGATGATAAAGGTTGAGGACCTCTGCACTAGACTGTAGATGTTTGCCTTTTGACACCTGTTAATTTAGCAATTACAGGGTCCTGGAGTCCTGGAAATGATGGTTTGGCTCCTACATAGCCCTGATCTCAACATCATGGAGTCTGTCTGGGATTACATGACGAGACAGAGGGATTTAAGGCAGAAGATCTGTGGTCAGTTCTCCAAGATACCTGCTGAATCCATTCAAAAACTGTGCGCACGAACCCTGTGTGTACCTAAAATAATTGATGCTGTTTTCAAGGCAAAGGGTGGTCACGCCAAATATTGATTTGATTTTGATTCCTTTTTCTTTTCTTTTCCATTTTATTACTTGATAAAAATAAACATGCAACCAGGGGCGTCGCCAAGGGGTGGCTATGGGGGCTGGAGCCCCGAGTGTCACGCCCTCAGCCCCGAGCCTCCCGAGGGGCCCTTAATGGGCGGGAGACCTGACTGAAGCCGCAGGCGAGCAGCTTGATAGAGCCGCGAGCGGGCGGCTCTACAGAGCCGCCGAGCGGCTGCTTTCAGCTGCCGTGCGGCTACATTGAAAGCCGAGAGAGAGAGGGGCGGGCGAGCAGAGATGACATCATCTCTCTGCCCGCCCACATCACTGCTATCCCTCCCTCTCTCTCTCCACAGTGCCGCCGACTCGCATGGCGGCGGGGGGGGACGAGGAGGCGGAGCGGGTTGTCTGCAGCTGTGGGGGGTGGATGGAGCTTTGGGGGGGTTGTCTG
>BLSH010109380.1:119664-164015 GCA_018402905.1 Glandirana rugosa
TCTCCCAATTCCGTCATGACCTTTTATTAACCCCGGTGTGTTTTATAACTGTGAAAACCTGGGTTAAACCTGTAAAAGTGAATCCCCACATGAGTGAAAAAAAGGTCGCCAAATCTGTATTTACCGACACACAACTCAATAAAACTCCACTGTCGTTTAAATGTGACAATATGTTCGACATGTTAGTGATGAAATGTAACATCGTTTCACATTAAAGAAGCCGCACAATGTACTTTTCTATATTATTTTATAAATGTTTATGTATATGCGACGTAAGTCACATCTGATATATATGTCGAGTAAGTCACATGTCATATATCTCAGTCACGTTCGTCACATTCTTATATGTCAGGACGAGTGGTAATAACCGTGGGGAAGTACAAAACGTATTGACTCACTTACAGAAGTCTTTATTTACCTTTACATGGTTTAAATATAGTCGTCCTAGAAAATTAACCTCCAGGTTTCATTAAATTGTTTCTGTTAACAATAAAGTTGTATCTATAACATTAATATTTCTTTTTTGTCTTTTGGTCGTACACGAGATCCTGCTGATATAAATTTGGTACATTTCCATTTATTTCTGAAGACATTCACTCAGTTATGCAAAACATGAAGGGGTGCCAATAATGGTGAGCAGGACTGTATATTCTTACACTGCTTGCACTGACTCTATATACTGTACACTGAATGAGCTGTATATATAGTCTACACTGAATGCAGCGTATATGTATTTGTAAATATTTTATTATATCTTTTCATGTAACACGCCGAAGAAATTACACTTTGCTACAATGTAAAGTAGTGATTGTACAGCTTGTATAACAGTGTAAATTTGCTGTCACCTCAAAATAACTCAACACACAGCCATTTATGTCTAAACCGCTGGAAAAAAAGTGAGTACACCCCTAAGTGAAAATGTCCAAATTGGGTCCAAAAGTGTCAATATTTTGTGTGGCCCCAATTATTTTCCAGTACTGCCTTAACCCTCTTGGGCATGGAGTTCACCAGAGCTTCACAGGTTGCCACTGGAGTCCTCTTCCACTCCTCCATGACAACATCACAGAGCTATTGGATGTTAGAGACCTTGCGCTCCTCCACCTTCCATTTGAGGATGCCATACAGATGCTCAATAGGGTTTAGATCTGGAGACAAGCTTGGCCAATCTATCACCTTTACCCTCAGGTTCTTTAGCAAGGCAGTGGTAGTCTTGGAGGTGTGTTTGGGGTCGTTATCATGTTGGAATACTGGTCTGCGGCCAAGTCTCTGATGGGAGGGGATCATGCTCTGCTTCAGTATGTCACAGTACATGTTGGCGCTCATAGTTTCCTCAATAAACTGTAGCTCCCCAGTGCAGTCATGCAGCCTCAGACCATGGCACTCCCACCACCATGCTTGACTGTAGGTAAGAAGCACTTGTCTTTGTACTCCTCACTAGGGTTTGTGCTGAATACCCCCCCAGTTTGGCTCGCACCAGAACATGCGAACAGGCAAAAAATTTGTGCGAACATTTAAACACCGTTAAAGTCTATAGAACCTAAACATGAAAAATCAAAAGTGCTCATTTTAAAGGTTTATACGCAAGTTATTGCCCTAAAAAGTGTATGGGGACCCGGGTCCTGTCCTAGGGGACATGTATCCATGCAGAAAAAGTTTTTAAATCTATTGTTTTTTCAGGAGCAGTGATTTTAATAATGCTTAAAGTGAAACAATAAAAATTAAATATTCCTTTAAATATCCTACCAGAGGGATCCCCTTAGTCTGCCTGTAAAGTGGCGCATCTGTGTGATGTTTAGAACAGTGCCGCAGCAAAATTACATTTTTAAAGAAAAAAAGTCATTTAAATTTGCTTGCGGCTGTAATATATTGCCGGCTCCCAGCAATATAGATCAAAAATTACTAAAAAAAGGTGCGTGGGTCCCCCCCCAAAATTCAAACCAGGCCCCTTCTTTTTTAAATTTTTGGCACGGGATTCCCCTTAAAATCCATACCAGACCCAAAGGGCCCCGTTGTAATCCATCGGCAATCACGGTGAGCGACGAACCCGAAAAAAAACACAAAAAAAACCAGCCCCTCCTCTATGGGAGAGCTCCTGCCGACTGAGCTCTCTTTGGTTTGACGTTTTATTTTTAGTGAAGGGCGGGGCCACCTAGTGACGCAATTTAGTGACCTGCCCCTCTGACATCACATGACGTCAGAAGGGGCATGGTCACCTGGTGGCCCCACCCTGCACTATCATTAACACGTAAAAACAAAGCCAGCGCAGACGGCGGCAGCCCTCACATGGGGGAGAAGCTGTGCGCGTCATCTGCACGCAACGCATTATGGGAAGCGCGCGGCGGCAAAGTCGCTATGAACTAGCCATAATGTTATAAATTCGACGAACAGGTGAACGCCGTCACACACGATTGACACCATCTGAACCAAATAACTTTATCTTGGTCTCATCAGACCACAGGACACGGTTCCAGTAATCCATATCCTTAGTCTGCTTGTTTTCAGCAAACTGTTTGTGGGCTTTCTTGTGCATCATCTTTAGAAGAGGCTTCCTTCTGGGATGACAGCCATGCAGACCAATTTGATGCAGTGTGCGGCGTATGGTCTGAACACTGACAGGCTGACCCCCCCACCCACCCCTTCAACCTCTGCAGCAATGCTGGCAGCACTTATATGTCTATTTCCCAAAGACAACCTCTGGATATGATGCTGAACACGTGCACTCAACTTCTTTGGTCGAACATGGCGAGGCCTGTTCTGAGTGGAACCTGCCCTGCTAAACCGCTGGCCACCATGCTGCAGCTCAGTTTCAGGGTCTTGGCAATCTTCTTATAGTCTAAGCCATCTTTATGTAGAGCAACAATTCTTTTTTTCAGATCCTCAGAGAGGTCTTTGCCATGAGGTGCCATGTTGAACTTCCAGTGACCAGTATGAGAGAGTGAGAGTGATAACACCAAATGTAACACACCTGTTCCCCATTCACACCTGAGACCTTGTAAAACTAACGAGTCACATGACACCGGGGAGGGAAAATGGCTAATTGGGCCATTTTGGACATTTTTACTTAGGGGTGTACTCACTTTTGGTGCCAGTGGTTTAGACATTAGTGGCTGTGAGTTGAGTTATTTTGAGGGGACAGCAAATTTACACTGTTATACAAGCTGTACACTCACTACTTTACATTGTAGCAAAGTGTCATTTCTTCAGTGTTGTCGCATGAAAAGATATAATAAAATATTTACAAAAATGTGAGGGGTGTATTCACATTTGTGAGATACTGTATATTCTTACACTGCCTGCACTGACTCTATATACTGTACACTAAATGAGCTGTATATATAGTCTGCACTGAATGCAGCGTGTATATATATATATATATATATATATATATATATATACAGTATCTCACAAAAGTGAGTACACCCCTCAAATTTTTGTATATATGTTATTCTATCTTTTCATGTGACAACACTGAAGAAACGACACTTTGCTACAATGTAAAGTAGTGAGTGTACAGCTTGTATAACAGTGTAAATTTGCTGTCCCCTCAAAATAACTCAACACACAGTCATTAATGTCTAAACTGCTGGCAACAAGTGAAAATGTCAAATTTGGGCCCAATTAGCCATTTTCCCCGGTGTCATGGGACTCGTTAGTGTTACAAGGTCTCTGGTGTGAATGGGGAGCAGGTGTGTTAAATTTGGTGTTATCTCTCTGACTCTCTCATACTGGTCACTGGAAGTTCAACATGGCAACTCATGGCAAAGAACTCTCTGAGGATCTGAAAAAAAGAATTGTTGCTCTACATCAAGATAGCCCAAGCTATAAAAATACTGCCAAGACCCTAAAACTGAGCTGCAGCATGGTGGCCAAGACCATACAGTGGTTTAACAGGACAGGTTCCACTCAGAACAGGCCTCACCATGGTTGACCAAAGAAGTTGAGTGCAGGTGCTCAGCGTCATATCCAGAGGTTGTCTTTGGGAAATAGACGTATGAGTGCTGCCAGCACTGCTGCAGAGGTTGAAGGGATGGGGGGGGGGGTCAGCCTGTCAATGCTCAGACCATACGGCGTACACTGCATCAAATTGGTCTGCATGGCTGTCGTCCCAGAAGAGAGCCTCTTCTAAAGATGATGCACAAGAAAGCCTGCAAACAGTTTGCTGAAAACAAGCAGACTGAGGACATGGATTACTGGAACCATGTCCTGTGGTCTGATGAGACCAAGATAAACCTATTTGGTTCAGATGGTGTCAACCAGGTGAGGAGTACAAAGACAAGTGTGTCTTGCCTACGGTCAAACATGGTGGTGGGAGTGTCATGGTCTGGGGCTGCATGAGTGCTGCCGACACTGGGAAGTTACAGTTCATTGAGGGAACCATGAATGCCAACATGTACTGTGACATATCAAAGCAGAGCATGATCCCCTCCCTTCGGAGACTGGGGCGCAGGGCAGTATTCCAACATGATAACGACCCCAAACACACCTCATAGATGACCACTGCCTTGCTAAAGAAGCTGAGGGTAAAGGTGATGGACTGACCAAGCTTGTCTCCAGACCTAAACCCTACTGAGCATCTGTGGGACATCCTCAAATGGAAGGTGGAGGAGAGCAAGGTCTCTAACATCCACCAGCTCCGTGATATCATCATGGAGGAGTGGAAGACAACCCCAGTGGCACCCTGTGCAACTCTGGTGAACTCCATGCCCAAGAGGGTTAAGGCAGTGCTAGGAAATAATGGTGGCCACACAAAATATTGACACTTTGGGCCCAATTTGGACATTTTCACTTAGGGGTGTACTCACTTTTTTTGCCAACTGTTTAGACATTAATGGCTATTTGTTGAGTTATTTTGAGGGGACAGAAAATTTACACTGTTATACAAGCTGTACACTCACTACTTTACATTGTAGCAAAGTGTAATTTCTTCGGTGTTGTCACATGAAAAGATAGAATAAATATTTACAAAAATATGAGGGGTGTACTCACTTTTGTGAGATACAATATGTATGTGTATATATATTTTTTCTTACACTGCCTGCTCTTGTTGTATATACTCTACACTAGATCTATATAGTTTACTGTCTGCACTGCCTGTATATACTCTACACTGTATCTATATACTACAATGCCTACATGCCACTTACTAAACTAGCTCAATGATCCAGTCTCCAGTCTCCATGTTCACACACTACATATGGCCTCTGTTCAAGCGGCCTTATATAGTGTGGGGCGTGGACTGAGACCCCTGAGCCATGATTGGCCAAAGGCACCCTGCCTCTGGCCAATCATGGCTCTCACAGCAGAGCACGCTGTGATTGACCAAAGCATGCTTTGGCCAATCAGCGTGTCATTCCTTGCGGTCTCGCACTACATTATGGGGTGCTAAAATTTGGCGCGAACGCCCCATAACGTTCGAGATTCGGCAAACGCCCGATGTTCGAGTCGAAATTATGTTTGACTCGAACATTGGGCCCATCCCTTGTTATAATAAATGTCATCAAAGTTTCTTAGCAGAAGATTGAAAAATCCTAACAGTATCCTAAATTCTATTGACACATCTTGAGCAGGGGATTATCTAAATGCAGTTTAGCAAGTCTGCACTGCCTAGGGCCGGCCCTACCATGGGTTCCCGTGGGTCTTTGGGGCCCAAGCAGCACTCTGGAAGGGACAGCAACAGGGGCAAACTATCATTTTGTCCTTCAGAGTGCAGTGTAAGGATTATTAAACTGATGGGGGTGGGCACATCGGTATTAAGAACACCTCCCTCCTCTAACATGCAGTGTCATCCTTGCATATCGTTCTCCTGGGGAGCTGAGTGGACAGAGGCGGTACTGGGGGCAGAAAAGGAGGGTAATGTGGGAAGAGGGCGCAGTTTGCAGCCGACTATAACCCAGTGGGCAGAGAGTGTCTTTGTCCCTGCATATAGGTTAGATTGTAGCATTAAACCTGCCCCCTGCCTGTGCTATGCTCTGTACTAGTCCTTCAGTAACAGTAAAGTAGGCAGTGAGGTTGGGAAGTCATTGGGTTGTCAGGGCTTTCCTGATTGATTATAGATATGATAAGACTTTCCTGCTCCTCTGCTTGCCTGGACAGCGGTTTTTCCCTCCCCTTTCTCTTACTCCTACTTTCTCTTTCAGTGTTCCGATGTCGGTGGCACTCAAAGCAGTGTGTCTTTAATGCGGGTGTGGGAATGTATGCAACTTATACGCACTGACTCCCACACCCACACTAATGTGAACCTTGCCAAATTTTTGGTGGACATGATTTTTTTGGGGGGCAGCATTTCATTCTTGGACCCAGGCAGCACAATGTCTTGGGCCAGCCTTGGCACTGCCTAGTTATAATCTGTTGTAAATTGCTAATGACTATCATGAGCAATAATTTGCAAAATCTGGTAAGCAAGACACTGACAACCAGACGCCTTTGAGTCTATTCTAAAAGAGATGTTAAACACTTCCTTGTATGGTATATTCATAAATGGCTGTAAAGCTAGTTTTAATAATTCTACATCTGGAGTCTGGCTTCATATGACAAGAAAGTGCCCTTTTTATACAACTCAACTGTCTGAAACCAGCCATATTTCAGAAGTCCTGATTTGATAATATTGCAATAAGGACAAGCATCCACTGTACCTCTGACATTAGACATGAAATATGAAGAAAGCATATCCCCCTATAGTGCGTACAATCCAGAGCACTAAGTGTCATTTCTCTCTACTGCCTTGTTCCTCTGCTATCTGCATGAGTCACTTCTGACCAGTTTTCCTAACACCAAGAGGTAAAAATGTGAGAGGGGAGGGAGCTCAAGAACACAGCCTGTGACTGACAGCCTCAGCTCTGTTCCTATGTGCTGTGAGAAGGGGGGTGTCCATTCCCTCTAATCAGCTCTCACTGAGCTCTGCAGATTGTAACTTCAGATCTCTGCCCCCTGCTTTCTGAAAGCTCAGACAAGCTGTATAAATTCTGCACTTAGAATGGCTGTAGAAAAGAGAACACTGCAGATAAACAGGTACAACTAACATAAGAGACTTTGTAATGGAAAAAGAACACAGAGACACATCCCAACAGTGCAATAATTTTGAATAAAAATTGAGGATCTATTAAAATGCCACTCACATGTACACAGATACTACAACCTATCTAGGCTGTTTGTCAGCCAGGTGTTCCTAGATCTCTTTATATTTAGAGATCCTAGGGTTCCAGTAAGAGCATTTGCTGCACTTGGGGACACCTGTTGCAGACGCTCAGTGTTTTGAAGTGTTATCTGGGGCACTGCACTTGACATTTTATATTCAGTTTTATACAGCACTGTCTTTATTGGGGACATTGTAAAAAACAGTTTAAATTTAAGTGCCACACCACTGCTAAGAGGTCACAATACCAGCCAAGGAGACGGTGGAGATCCTCTGGGGTGTAGACATCACCTGCCCAGGAACCAGATCATTTACACCAGGGATATGCAATTAGCGGACCTCCAGCTGTTGCAAAACTACAAGTCCCATTATGCCTCTGCCTCTGGGTGTCATGCTTGTGATGGTCAGAGTTTTGCTATGCCTCGTGGGACTTGTAGTTCTGCAAGAGCTGGAGGTCTGCTAATTGCATATCCCTAATTTACACCAACAATAATACCTTTACCACTTGCCGACCGGCCACAGTACGTATCCTGCACAAAACTTTGTATGTATATTGCACAAAACTATGTACCTGTACGTCATTTCATGCAATAGCCAGTGGGGGCATGGGCACACATGGATAGGCCAGAGGGGGATCCAATCAGCAGGTCTAGTGGACGCAATGTCCGCCAGCCACCCACGATCCCTCCCCAGTGAGATAGATCGGCGGCCTGCTGATGTAAACAAGGCAGACCGCCATTCTATCAGAGATGAACACAGTGATCTTGTGTTGCTGCTAATCATGAACAGGGATCACTGTATTTATCTAGTGAGGCCACCCCACACACAGTTAGAAAGCATCCCCTATGGACACACCTAACCCTTTGATCGTCCCTGTTGTTAATCCCTTCCCTGCCAGTGTCATTCGTACAGCAACAGTGCACATTTTTAGCACTGATTACTGTGGTGGAAGTTTTGAATTTATTCTTCTCCTCAGTCTTCACAAGGGAAACGGGGGGGGGGGGGGTTAGTAACCAAGACTGTAATATTAATCTTCATAGCATGTCACAGGATTCACTCTTATGGCTAACTAAGGACAAAATTAGAAATAGGCTTGATAAACTCAACATTAATAAGTCACCAGGAACAGATGGCTTGCACCGAGGGTTCTTAAAGAACTCAGCCAAGTAATAGCCAGACCATTGTTCTTAATTTTTATGGCCAGTCTACTGACTGGAATAGTACTGGCTGATTGGAGAAAAGCCAATTTAGCACCGATTTTTAAAAAAAGAGCCAAAATACATCTCTGGGAACTACAGGCCAGTTAGCCTAACATCAATAGTCTGCAAGCTCTTGGAGGGGATGATAAGGGACTCTATACAAGATTTTAGTAATCAGAACGGTATCATTAGCAGTAATCAGAATGGATTCATGAAGAATCGTTCTTGCCAGACCAATCTATTAACTGTCTATGAGGAGGTGAGCTGCTATCTAGATAAAGGAAGGCCTGAAGATGTGGTGTTCCTGGATTTTGCAAAGGCATTCAATACAGTTTCCCATAAATGTTTACTTTACAAACTAAGGTCGTCGGCATGGGTCAAAGGGTGAGTACATGGATTGAAAACTGGCTACAGGGGCGAGTCCAGAGGGTGGTGATAAATGGGGAGTACTCGGAATGGTCTGGTGTGGAAAGTGGGGTCCCCCAGGGTTCTCTCCTGGGACCAATCCTATTTAATTTATTCATAAACGATCTGGACAAAGCTAAGCAGGGCAATAACTTCCACCCAAGGTGTGGAAACCTTTCAAGAAGATCTAAACACATTAATGAGGTGGGCAACTACATGGCAAATGACATTTAATCTTTGGGTGCCAAAAATATGAATGAATTTACTCGCTTGGAGGAGAACCTCTGTGGGAATCTAGGATGGAAAAGGACCTGGGGGTCCTCGTAGATGACAGGCTCAGCAATGGCATGCAATGCCAGGCTGCTGCAAGCAAAGCCAACAGAATATTGGCATGCGTTAGAAAGGGGATTAACTCTAGAGATAAAACAATAATTCTCCCACTCTTGAGTATGCCGTCCAATTCTGGGCACCAGTCCTTAGGTGGGATGTGCTGGAGCTAGAGAGGGTCCAGAGAAGGGCAACAAAATTAATAAAGGGACTGGGGGATCTCAGCTATGGGGGAAGACTACAAGCATTGAACTTGTTCTCTCTGGAGAAAAGATGCTTGAGAGGTGATATGATTTCAATGTATAAATACTGTACTGTTGACCCCACTATAGGGAAAAAGCTTTTCCATGAAAGGGAATTTAAAAAGACATGCGACCATTCACTAAAATGAGAAGAAAAGCGGTTTAACCTTAAACTGTGTAGGGGGTTCTTTACTGTAAGAGCGGTAAGGATGTGGAATTCTCTTCCACAATCAGTGGTTTCAGTGGGTAGCATTGATAATTTCAAAAAATTATTAGATGGGCACCTTGACGACCACAATATACAGGGGTATACAATGTACTATTAACATATAAGCACACACACAGGTTGGACTGGATGGACTTGTGTCTTTTTTCCAGCCTCATCTATGCTCACCCATCCAGCCTCATCAGTCTCCCATACATCCGTGTTCACCCATCCGTGCTCATCCATGTTCACCCATCCAGCCATGCTCACCCATGCATCCGTGTTCACCCATCCAGCCATGCTCCCCCATGCATCCGTGTTCACCCATCCAGCCATGCCCAGCCATGCATCCGTGTTCACCCATCCAGCAATGCTCACCCATGCATCTGTGCTCACCCATCCAGCCATGCTCGCCCATGTATCCATGCTCACTCATCCAGCTGTGCTCACTCATCCAGCCATGCTCACCCATGCATCCGTGCTCACCCATCCAGCCGTGCTCACCCATCCAGCCTCATTCGTGCTCACCCATGCATCTGTGTTCACCCATGCATCTGTGCTCACCCATGCATCCGTACTCACCCATGCGTCCGTGCTCTGCCATCCATCTGTGCTCACCCATGCATCCATGCTCACCTATGCATCCGTGCTCACCCATCCATCCGTGCTCACCCATCCATCCGTGCTCACCCATGCATCCGTGCTCACCCATCCATCTGTGCTCACTCATCCAGCCATGCTCACCCATGCATCCCTGCTCACCCATGCATCCATGCTCACCCATCCAGCTGTGCTCACCCATCCAGCCTCATTCGTGCTCACCCATGCATCCGTGTTCACCCATGCATCTGTGCTCACCCATGCATCCATACTCACCCATGCGTCCGTGCTCTGCCATCCATCTGTGCTCACCCATGCATCCATACTCACCTATGCATCCATGCTCACCCATCCATGCATGCTCACCCATCCATCCATGCTCACCCATGCATCCGTGCTCACCCATCCATCTGTGCTCACCCATGCATTCATGCTCACCCATCCATCCATGCTCAGCCATGCATCTGTGCTCAGCCATGCACCCGTGCTCCGCCATCCCTCTGTGCTCACCCATTCATGCATGCTCACCCATGCATTCGTGCTCAGCCATGCATCCATGCTCATCCATGCATCTGGGCTCATCCATCCCCATCTATGCCCAGCCATCCCCATCCGTGCTCAGTCATCCCCATCCACGGCTTATCCACCCCCATTCGTGCTCATTCATGCCTCATTCATGCTCATCCATACCACATCAGTTCTCATCTGTGACACAACAATGCCACTACAGTGCCCATCCATGCTACTACAGCGCCCATCAGTGCCACTACAGTGCCTCACAATAGTGTAATAGGTAGTCAAATTAGATTTTAAATGTATGCCCCTAGAACACCTGTTGGTGCTCCCTGCATGTTGGGAATCTGTATGTGGCCACGCTGTGTAAAAGTGTCACACATGTGGTGTTGCCATATTCGGAAGGAGTAGCAGAATATATTTTGGGATGCAATTTTTGCTATGTACATGCTGTGTGTTAGAAATATTGTTTAAATGGACAACTTTCTGTAAAAATAAAATATGTTTTCATTTTCTTTCCACATTTTCCAAAAACTTGTGGAAAAAATGACATGCTGAAAAGACTCATTATGCCTCCTAGAATATATGTTGGGGTGTTTACTTTTGAAAATGGGGTAATTTTTTGGGAGTTTCCATTGTCCTGGTGCTCCAGGACCTAAAAAACTGCAAGAGGTAGCCAGGAAATGATATGTGTAATTTATGCTCCTAGAACGCCTGATGGTGCTCCCTGCATGCTGGGCCTCTGTATGTGGCCATGCTGTGTAAAAGTGTCACACATGTGGTATCGCCATACTCGGAAGGAGTAGCAGAATATATTTTGGGGTGTAATTTTTGCTATGTACATGCTGTGTGTTAGAAATATTGTATAAATGGACAACTTTGTGTAAAAAAAAACGTGTTTTCATTTTCCTTCCACATTTTCCAAAAACTTGTGGGAAAAAATGACATTCTCAAAAGACTCATTATGCCACCTAGAACATATGTTGGGGTGTTTACTTTCCAAAATGGGGTCATTTTTTGGGCGTTTCTATTGTCCTGGGGCTCCAGGACATTCAAAAGTGCAAGAGGTAGCCAGGAAATGATATGTGTAATTTATGCTCCTAGAACGCCTGATGGTGCTCCCTGCAAGTCTCACACGTGTTATCGCCATACTCAGGAGGAGTAGTAGAATGTATTTTGGGGTGTAATTTGTGCTATGCATATGCTGGGTGTGAGAAATAGCCTGTTAATATGACAATTTTGTGAAAAAAAAAAACAGAAAAAAATCTTCATTTTGCAAAGAATTGTGGGAAAAAATTACAACTTCAGAAAACTTGACATGCCTCTTACTAAATACCTTGGACTGTCTACTTTCCAAAAAGGGGTTAATTGGGGGTAATTGTATTTTCCTGGCTTGTTAGGCTGCATTCACACACGTCTTTGGTGCGACTTTGCTAGGCGATTTCAGTGCGACTTTCAGCGCAACTTCAGTGCGACTTCCAGCGCGACTCCAGGGACTTGAGGCGACTTTACAACATGACTTTTGCAAGGTGACTTTGCCTTGACCACTCAGAGAAGGGAGGGAGGGGGCTGCCTAAAAATAAATTCTATTCTTTATATTATAAAGTCGTTTCCATGTAGATCGGGATCCGACTTGGAGGCGACTTCAATTGAATCCTATGGGCACAAGTAAGATAGAAGTCGCCTCCAAGTAGTACAGGAACCTTTTCTGAAATCGCCTTGAAGTCGGAGTGACTTCAGTAGTGTATATTAACACGGCTCCCATTAACTTCAATGGGATTTCAGATGTCAAGCAACTTGGGGGACTTGAGGCAACTCAAGTCGGATCGCAAGTCGTCCCTGTGTGAATGGGCACTTAGTGTCTCAAGAAATGACATAGGCCATCAGTACATCAAGTGTGATCAATTTTCAGTGATTGGCACCATAGCTTGTAGGCTCTATAACCTTCACAAAGACCAAATAATATACACTTATTTGGGTTGTTTTTACCAAAGATATGTAGCAGTATAAATTTTGGCCAAAACTTATGAAGAAAAATTACTAATTTAAATTTTTTTATAACAGAAACAAAGAAAAATGCATTTTTTTTTTCAAAATTTTCGTTTTTTTCCATTTATAGCGCAAAAAAAACCCCAATGGTGATTAAATACCACCAAAAGAAAGCCCTATTTGTGTGATAAAAAGGACAAAATTTCATATGGGTACAGTGTAGTATGACTGAGTAATTGTCATTCAAAATGTGAGAGCACTGAAAGCTGCTCTTAAATGCCCAGTGGTCAAGTGGTTAAAATAACAATAAAATAACCTAGGGGTTCAGCACTATCTTTACACTTTCCTCAACAATATATTGAAGACATTGTCACCAATATTTGCACGTAAATTGTGTTATTGATGTTTTTTCACTTCATTCATTATGATCTGAGCACTTATGTTTGATGATTGTCATTATTTATTAGCACGCTTTTTCTACAGTTTTTATATCTTATGTCTTGTATTCGGACCACCAGTTTGCTGTTTTTTTTAGAATGTATTTTTCCTTTGGTACAATTAGCACAGGAATCTTATCTTATAGCATACAGATATATACATTTTAAATATAAAGCTGTTTATTAATATTAACTAAAATTGTGCAGCAATGCAAAGTACAGTATGTGCACATTTAAGAGTGAAGCAATACATTTGTTACGGTATTTGTATGCTGTCAGCCATGACTATGTATATAGATCATGTTCTTTATCCATATGTATCAATAAAGGAGATCAATACTTTCTGTTTTCAGTTCTGTTCTTATTGTTTGTATGCAGAAAGTCTGAGAAATAGTAGTTAAACCCAGTGACCTGCGGTTGGAGGAGCCCATTTGGGAGGCTGTTGATGCAAATTAAGCTTGGGAAGAATCAAGTTTAGATGGACTCTGTAAAGTGAAGCCTCGTACACACGGTGCGGCGGTCGTATGTTGGCTGATGTATCTCGCATACTGACATGCACTAAGCGATCGTACAACCAAGCCCAACGTAGTGACGTGTTACGAGTGTATAAAGAGGAAGCTCAGGCGCATGTGATTTGTGAATTAAGAATGTAGGTTTACACGAACTGACACTTCTGGGCGTTCCTGACTTCTGAGCATGCGTATTTTGCACAGTACAACTTGTTGGACCAACTTCTCTGTACACGCGATACAACGGTCGTACGACCGCTTGTTGGTACAACCAAAGTTTTCTACTTTTCTCATCCAACTCGTGTTGTACCACCATCGTACGTCGGCTGTTCTAATTGTGCGTACTAACGGTCGGATGATCGTACAATGAGCAGTCGTACAACCGTTTGCATACGACCGTCGCACCGTGTGTACGAGGCTTAAGTGCAGTCCTTTTGTTTTTGCAGTGTAGATGCCTAAAGCCTGAAAAGACAGCCACGTTTTTTAGTTCTACAAAAAGCCAGGGTTTATATGCTTGTATTAGGCATCATTCAATTGTGCAGGACTATTAACATAATTATTTTTGCCCTGATCATTAAAATTACTTTTATTACTACAAATTCAACTCTTCTTATAGGCATACCTTGTCACAGTTGATGCTACCAAGAGCCACACAGAGAGGTTTTGGTAGGCCCCATCAACATTCTGCTATGGGGTCCCTTGATCTATAGTTGCTTCTAAAAAAAATGTTCCATTATTTCAACAACTTCTTTAACAAAACAGTAGACTTTTAAGTAATCTACTTAATAGTAAAATTAATGTGCTAGATAGTAAAATGACCATGTTCATTTAAACGTATCTAGAGAGGGCCAGTATAGAAATACAGCTAAACATATATTAATGTGGCAGTATATTACAACTATAGCTCTCTTTTGGTGGGAGTCTGACAAATAACCATCCCCAAATCGGATATTGCAGTAAACCTGTAGGTAAATAAGAGAACCCAAATCTTTGCTAAGTTGAAGAGTGGGCTTGATAATATAGTTGGCAGTGCCTTCACCCAGAACAGGGCCTCTTTGACCAGAGAGGATTCCCTTCCTGGGAAATTAATAAGTAATATAAACAAAGCAATTGGAAACAGATAAACCACTGCATATAATATTAATCACAAGTATATAGATGCACACAAGTATAGAAATAATAGAAGCTTTATATAGGAAGAGATTAATAACAGTACCTACATCCAATGTACAAACAGGTATTATCACTAAATGGCTTGATAAGTGTCCTGGTGTGATTGTGCACATATACCTGGGTATATATCGCTATTAATGTAATTCAAGATGATGCAGTGCCTGTCTTTGTGTCAGAGACCTGAAGACAAGATCTGCAGTCATGGAGACATCCTCCGACTGTTGTCCAACCAGCCTGGAACAGAATTTCTCTTCCGCAGAACTGTGCTATGGTAACTCAGAGTCAGCCTATCTACTGTACTCTGCATTTTATTCCCTCCCAAATAGTTTTTAATCTGACATGCAACTGGTTCTCTATCAGAAGTGCCCAACCTGGCTATCGGATGCCTAACCTGGCTCTAGCCTATGCTGGTTATTGAGCCCTAAGCTAAAATTAGCTATAGAATCCCAGACCAGTAAGGACAGGGGTAACTAGAATAACAGGAGCTACATATAAACTATATTTCAATAACCAGGTTCACCTACTAATATAGTGGAAGGTGAACACTACATACAGTACATACAGTAGCACAGACCTAGCTATCTGTACCCGTGCATGTAAGATAATAACAATAGGGCATAGATACTCTGGGGTTGATTTACTAATACTGGAGAGTGAAAAATCTAATGCAGGTGCATGGCAGCCAATCAGCTTCTAACTTCAACTTGTTCAATTAAGCTTTGGCAGTAAAATCTGGAAGCTGCACCCGATTTTGCACTCTCCAGTTTTAACCACTTCAGCCCCGGAAGGATTTCCCAGTTTAGGACCAGAGCACTTTTTGCGATTCGGCACTGCTCTGCTTTAACTGCGACATTGTACCCAAACGAAATGTGCGTCCTTTTTTTCCCCACAAATAGAGCTTTCTTTTGGTGGTATTTAATCACCTCTGCGTCATTTCTGATCACCGCTATAAACAAAAAAAGAGCGCCAATTTTGCAAAAAAAAATAAATGTTTTTCTTACATTTTGCTAAAATACAAATCCAAAAAAAATATATATAAAAACACTTTTTTTCATCGGTTTTGGCCGATTTATATTCTTCCTCATATTTTTGGTAAAAAAAAATCGCAATCGGCGTTTATTGATTGGTTTGCGCAAAAGTTTCAGCGTTTACGGATGATAATTCATTTTTGGGGTTTTTATTTTTTTAATTTTTTTACTAGTAATGGCGGCAATCTGCATTTTTTAGCGGTACTGCGATATTGCAGCGGACATGACAGGGATCAGTAGATCTCCTATGCCTGCACTGACAGAGTGGGGAACCGCTGTGTTTACATTCTTTTGCTGTGGCAACTCATCGCGGCTCGCCGGCAGACATCGGGTCTGCCTGAGCCGCGGGCACACTCCTCCGGAGTACGGTGGGTGCGCGCCCCCTAGTGGCCACTCCGCAAATCGCTGATTATTTACGGCGATTGGTGGGAAGCCTCCACACTGCCGCAGTAAATATACTGCGTGCGGTGTGGAAGCAGTTAATAAATCAACCCTCCCAAGACCTCCTGCTCTCTAGCTGTCTTGTAACATCATCCCATGCTCGTCTCCAGGACTTCTCCAGTGCCTCTCCCATCCTCTGGAATGCTCTACACCAATCTGTCTGACTTTTTCCTACTTTGTCTACCTTCAGACGATCCCTGAAAACTCATCTCTTCAGAGAAGCCTTTCTGGCTCCCACCTAACAACTGTACATTTATCTTCTCCATCAGCACATTCCCCACAGTTATTACCTTTTGTATCTCTTGACATTCCCTCTTAGGTTGTAAGCTCTAACGAGCAGGGCCCTCTGATTCCTACTGTATTTAAGTGTATTGTATTTGTACTGTCTACCCTCAAGTTGTAAAGTGCTGCGTAAACTGTTGGCGCTACATAAATCCTGGATAATAATAATAATAATCAACCCCTCTGCCTGTCACTAGAATTCAGATCAAGATGTAATGGGCAGCTACACTTAAATGGCAAGAACACAGAAACCGTTACCTAACAGTCTCTTTCTGGCCTGAATACAATATAGTATTACAGTAATGCAGCTCTTGTATGTGAACTCACCACTTCCGTCTTCCAGGTTTTTTTACCCAACAACCCAGAGACAGGAAATGACATACAAGATTAACTCTATGTCAATTGTCCAGCAAACGCTATTCACTAATTCAGACAGTAAAGGGCAGCAGTTCCCTACATAACTAAAAATTATTTCTGTACAACTGACTACATAAATTCACTTTATGTTGCTATAATATAAACATATATTCAAAGTTACAAGTGTTCATGAAAATGTAAACACCCATGTGATGGCACAGTAAACCTGACATACACTATGATTAGCATAACAGTAATTTCCTAGCATGCACTGAGGCTCCTAAGTGGACACCTGGGTCTGAGTATCATAGTCAACATTGCCCATCTACAGAAATATGAAGACTGGACATAACTCCTTAGCTGATCTTTCCCTGGTATTTTTTTGCCAATAGCTATAAAATGCTTTCTAGGTATATCTAAGTATCTAATCATTGATAAAGAAAATTACTGTTTACTCGTTTTATTAGCACATGATACGATAATTGAAGTGAACGTTCAAATCCTTTAGTAAATCAGCGACATCATATCAGTATACAAGAAACCTTGTGCACACCAGTGTAAAGACCCTTTAAAAAATCTGGGTGCTGTAGTGATTTACCAAACATTGTCATTAAGATATTTGTGAACAAAATGATACAAAGGCCGCAGTAGCACAGATGCAAGGGTGCAAGGCCGTCTTTAGTATCGATTGGACCCTGGGCAAATATTTTCTTGGGGCCCCCCCCCCCCCATGCAATTTCACTCTCCACCTGCTCTGAGACATACAATAAATAGCAACTAGACTCAAAATCAGTTTACTGAATCAGGTCAACAGTGATTTTGATTGGCTGCCAGAGGTTACAGCATATCATTGTCACCTACTGTCTGGTTGCTAGAGGGTACAGCACACATTACTGCTCACTGATTAGTTGCTAGAGGTGCAAAAAACAAGGGGAAAAAGTATTGGGGCTTTAAATGAGCCATGTCATAGCAATTAATAGTACATGGACTGTGTCATGCATCTGATTTTATTCCATAATTGTAGTCACATTGACCATTCCATGTGAATCAAAATACATATGTGTCATTCATTGGTAATGTAATATAATAAAATCATACAAAATTCATATATATATATACACATCAAGTATAACCATTACATGATATGAACAATAATCAATGGACATAGTATCATGAAGAGATACTGAGAAAATACATACAAATACAGATGCATAAAACAACTGAGGATGCACTACATACACTTGTAGTGCATCGTGGTCACTCACAATTTATTTTATTTTACGTATCAGTTGCAGTATCATGCCTTGGGATAGTATACGCACACCAGATTTAGGGATTGTGTGGTGGCGGCCTGGTCGGCCTTTTTCGGCTGTTCTCATCGGATCCCTTGGGGGGTCATCCTGCCTCAACCCCGTGTCGGGCTATCAACCATGGCCCTCATCCTGAGACCAGGCATTGGCCTGGGAGCTACCTATGTAAGTGTTAGTTATACAGTTTCTTCTTAACATTTTCTTTAAAAGGTACGGAAGATTAATGCGTATTTTGTTCATCCTTTTTAGCAAACCTATGCACCAAACTCCCGATGAGTGGTTTCAAGCCACAAAACGCGTCGAGTTTCATACCTTGGGTGCCCAGACAAGTCTGTTTTGAATTATGAATCAATTATGAATTTTTTATGAATTTTCTATGGATCTATCCATCTTCGGCTGTATGAGTTATTTACACACATTTTATTGACTCAGTTGTTTTATGCATCTGTATTTGTATGTATTTTCTCTGTATCTCTTCATGATACTATGTCCATTCATTATTGTTCATATCATGTACTGGTTATACTTGATGTGTGTATATATATATATATATATATATATATATATATATATGAATTTTGTACGATTTTTTTATATTACATTACCAATGAATGACACATATGTATTTTGATTTACATGGAATGGTCAATGTGACTACAATTATGGAATAAAATCAGATGCATGACACAGTCCATGTACTATTAATTGCTATGACATGGCTCATTTAAAACCCCAATACTTTTTCCCTTCTTTTTTGCACCAATATTTGGGGTGGAGGCATGCCATTGCTGGGTTATGTCAGGTCACCAAACCCCTTTTTTTCTCGATCAGTTGCTAGAGGTTACAGCACATTCTTTCTGCTTGTTTGGTTGCTGGAGATTACTGTACATCAATACTGCTCATTCATTGGTTGGTAGAGGTTACTGCACACCATTACTGCCCACAGATTGGTTGCTAGAGGTTACAGCACATCAACTTCTCACTGCCTGCACACCATGGACTGGGGAGCACAAAGTCACTTTCCTGACACCACAGAAATGTGCTGCCCTTTAACAGATACACAGCAGTGCCATCAATTATCAATGACACCCAAATGCATCTGCTGACATGTGCTGTGGACTTTCAAGCATGCCTTTGACTCCCCAGTGGACAGCATCCGGTATAGGTGATGGTGAATATGACCTCAGGGGGGCATGATAAACATATGAATGCCACCTTTGTTTACATATCAGTGCAGCTGGCCACAACTATTTACATATGAATGCTGCTACTATTTACATATCAATGCCGGTTATTTACATGTAAGCATAGGGTCTGCAGGTGAGTCCTCTGTACACAACAATAGGGCAGAGTTGGGCAGCTTTAGTAGCAGCACTTAGATATTGGGACATAGCACAGACCTAAAACTTCAAGGAACAAGGGAATTTAAACTAGGAAAGTTGGCAAGTATGAGGCAGCTGCTTTGGGCCCCACAACAATGACAGGGCCCAGGGCAGCTGCCCCTTCTGCCCTGCCTTAAAGACGGCCCTGCAAAGGTGTAAATAAAAGGGGGATGGGGGGGTCCAAATCCCAGAGAGCCTCCATGGAGCTAGTGATGACAGCCACACTGAAGCAGGAGCTGCTCCTGAAGCCTGTCAGTTCATGGTGAGGGAGGCTGCTTGTCCTCGGCTCTAGTCACACACCAAAGGAGGAGTTTCCTTACTCTGAACTGCCCTGGTCTGGTAAGTATGTTTTATTGATGGAGGGAGCTGTGGTGAGAGGGGAAGCTGTTCTGAGTGGGCATAATTGTACTGAGGGGGCAGAGCTGTTCTGGAGGGGCAACGCTGTAATGAGAGAGCAGAGCTGTAGCGGAGAGCTGCACTGAGGGGGCATTGCTGTACTGACTGTTCACCTCACCTCTGCACTTTATGCATTACTTACTTACTCCCGACCCCTGTGCTCTGTATGTTACTTCCGTCTGACCCCTATACTAAAGAGTAACAAAAATGTCCCAAAGCAGTACTCAATCTTTCCACAATCACTTCACTGCCCTATGCGTTTTCCTCTGCTCCTCTGGCTTACCGTTATTCTTTTTCCAGGATTAAGATACCCAGCGTCATTCTTCCTGCGAGATGACTGCTCACTGCAGCCATAGAAAGTAAAAGACCTAGAATATCACATGACTTGGAATTGAGCTTTAAAGTTGCCAGGTTATGAATGTATGTAGATGAATAAAGAAGAGGATGGCCGCACTCCCATACAATTCAATGTAGTTTATTCAGGAGATAGTAAAAACAAGCACAGATGACATGTGGCATACAGGCAGGAAATAACAGGTGATGCATTTCACACGACTAGCGTAGGTCATCAAAATCGTTTTGACAAAGCACGCTAGTCGTGTGAGACACATCACCTTTTATTCCCTGCCTGTATGCCACATATCATCTGTGCTTGTTTGTTTATCTCCTGAATAAACTACATTGCATCGTATGGGAGTGCGGCCATCCTCTTCTTTATTCGCCAATATATTTCTGCAGCAATGACAGGGCATGCGCCCCATCCCAGGAGCCACTTAATTTATTTGCACCCTGGCCGGCTCACCTAGAGCAGCGGGACTAGATTTTCGTTCTTATGACTGTATGTAACTATATCTTTTAAGCTTTATATTTTAAAGCTAAAAAAGCACACGCCTTTTATTGTAAGTGCACATATTCATGCACCCCTTTTAGTTGGGTAATGAGGAAGAGGCATTGGTTGGCTACTCTATCTTTGGCATTTGTATTTAATCATTTAATACAATTTCAGCTTAGGAATTTCACTAACTCTCATAAAAGCTAACTTGAAAATTACAATTAGTAAAATTACATAATTTCTTCCTCCCTTATCTGCTCTCCATTACATTACTAAAATAGAACTGATATATATTAAAGGCATACATTACAATGTAGCAATTAATGGATTTAGCAGAACCTATGGAAACTGCTTCAGACTAGTAATAAAGGGTTGGTTTACCCTGCAATGGGGCTCCATGATCTATAACACCCACCATCCCACGGTTCCCAGGGGGTGGGAGGGTGGTCCTCTTTAAAGTTTAAGTTCAATTTTCCATGAAAAATGAAAAGGTGAATTAACACCATAGTCTACCACCCACCACCCCTTTCCTTGTCCCTGCTGTACTTATTGTACCCCCATGGGTGACAAGCTGTCAGTGCCCACACAGCTGCTCTAGCAGTCAGGGGGTTGAAATCCCCACTGTCTCCCTCTTCTTTCTGTAAACAGATAAGAGAGATTCTTTGCGCTGGCACTAACCAATCGGAATCCCTCTGATCCATCTCGGAAGCCTTGCAGAAAGAAGGAGGAGAAGAGCAAGAACTTAAAATCTCTGGACTGCTACACCAGTTGCATGGGGACTGACCGTTCATCACCCACCGAGGTAAGTACAGCAGGGACCAGGACAGGAGTGGTGGGTGGGGGCATGAGGTTTTAGTTGCCCCTTTATTTTTCCTGAAAAGATCAACTTAAACTTTCAAGTGGATCACTATTAAGGTTTATATTAGACAGATAAATAATGTCTTACATTCATCTATAGCAGCTAAGTGAAAAAAAAAAATGATAGTGGAAGCTTGACCATCATACCTATACAAGCTTGTTGGACATCCTGTTCCAAAACCATGGGCATTGATATGGAGTTGCTACCCCCCTTTGCAAAGTGGATCTGTGGAAACGAATGCTAGTTCAAACAAAAGAGCATTTGTGAGGTCGGGTACTGATGTTGGACAAGCAGATTGGGCTCACAACTCACCCCCTAGATGTTCACTGGGGTTGAGGTTAGGGTTCTATGCAGGGTACTCAAATGTCTCCACACAAACCCATGTCTTTTTGGAACTGGCTTTGTGCCCCTGAACTCAATAATATGCCTGTAGAAGAGAAGAATCTGGTCGGTCGTACATCCATTAAAATCACCTATATTTAGACATATTGCAGTAAGACTCTCCACACTACATTCAAGGGAACATAGAACTCCAGCTAACACGTTTCATGCCAACATCAGCACTTAGTCATAGTCAATACTAAAATGTTCACATAGGTATATGGTATATATATATATATAAATATATACACAGTATCTCACAAAAGTGAGTACACCGCTCACATTTTTGTAAATATTGTATTCTATCTTTTCATGTGACAACACTGATGAAATGACACTTTGCTACAATGTAAAGTAGTGAGTGTACAACTTGTATGACAGTGTACATTTGCTGTCCCCTCAAAATAGCTCAACACGCAGCCATTAATGTCTAAACCGCTGGCAACAAAAGTGAGTATATTACAAAGTTAAAATGTCCAAATTGGGTCCAAAGTGTCAATATTTTGTGTGGCCACCATTATTTTCCAGCACCGCCTTAACCCTCTTGGGCATGGAGTTCACCAGAACTTCACAGGTTGCCCCTGGAGTCCTCTTCCACTCCTCCATGACAACATCATGGAGCTGGTGGATGTAAGAGACCTTGCGCTCCCCCACCTTCCGTTTGAGGATGCCCCACAGTTGATCAATTGGGTTTAGGTCTGGAGACATGCTTGGCCAGTCCATCACCTTTACCCTCAACTTCTTTAGCAAGTCAGTGGTCGTCTTGGAGATGTGTTTGGGGTCCTTATGTTGGAATGCTGCCCTGTGGCCCAGTCTCTGAAGGGAGGGCATCATGCTCTGCTTCAGTATGTTACAGTACATGTTGGTATTCATGGTTCCCTCAATGAACTGTAGCTCCCCAGTACCGGCAACACTCATGCAGCCCCAGACCATTACACTCCCACCACCATGCTTGACTGTAGGCAAGACACACTTGTCTTTGTACTCTTCACTTAGTTGCTGCCACACATGCTTGACACCATCTGAACCAAATTAGTTTATCTTGGTCTCATCAGACCACAGTACATGGTTCCAGTAATCCATGTCCTTAGTCTGCTTGTCCTCGGCAAACTGTTTGCAGCATCATCTTTAGAAGGGGCTTCCTTCTGATACGACAGCCATGCAGACCAATGTGATGCAATGTGCGGCGTATGGTATGAGCACTGGCAGGCTGACCCCCCCACCCCTTCAACCTCTGCAGCAATGCTGGCAGCACTCATATGTCTATTTCCCAAAGGCAACCTCTGGATATGATGCTGAGCACGTGCACTCAACTTCTTTGGTCGACCATGGCGAGGCCTGTTCTGAATGGAACCTATCCTGTTAAACCACTGTATGGTCTTGGCCACCATGCTGCAGCTCAGTTTCAGGGTCTTGGCAATCTTCTTATAGCCTAGGCCATCTTTAAATAGAGCAACAATTCTTTTTTTCAGATCCTCAGACATTTCTTTGCCATGAGGTGCCATGTTGAACTTCCAGTTACCAGTATGAGAGAGTGAGAGCGATAACACCAAATTTAACACACCTGCTCCCCATTCACACCTGAGACCTTGTAACACTAATGAGTCACATGACCCCGGGAAGGGAAAATGGCTAATTGGACTCAATTTGGACATTTTCACTTAGGGGTGTACTCACTTTTGCTGCCAGCGGTTTAGACATTAATGGCTGTGTGTTGAGTTATTTTTAGGGGACAGCACATTTACACTGTTATTCAAGCTGTACACTCATTACTTTACATTGTAGCAAAGTGTAGTTTATTCAGTGTTGTCATTTCAAAAGATAGAATAAAATATTTACAAAAATGTGAGGGGTGTATTCACTTTTGTGGGATACTGTATATATATATATATATATATATATATATGTATATATATACGCTAGGTAGGTGTTAGAGTGAGATTCTTGATAGGTGAGGCAAATTTAGTCAGGTCTGACTTAAAGAGGAAGTAAACCCAGATTGGGTCCTCAATATAACCCTGTAAAGTAGAAGCATAATGGGCTACTATGCATCACATAGTAGCCCATTATGTGCCACTTACCTGCAAACGAAGCCTGCGGCGTCCAGCGATGTCCCCGCTCCAGGCCACGTCCATCTTCTGCCTCTCTTCCTTCCTGGGCCATGACTCCGGCTCTGTGACTGGCCGGAGTCGCGTGATGTCACTCCCGCGCATGCACGCGGAAGCCACCAGTCACGGCACAGGGTCAGTGGAGAAACGGCACGGAGGCTGTTTCTTCACTGCGCATGTGCCGACATGACGTTGGCACATGCAAAGCACTGCATATCTCCTGAACCGTGCAGGTTTGGGAGATATGCAGCCCACCTACAGGTAAGCCTTATTCTAGGCTTACCTGTAGGTTAAAGTGGTTGTCACAGGTTGACAACCACTTTAAATGCAGGCCTGATTGTTTTGATTCTGGAGCGGAAAGGACAGCAGGAGAGAGCATTATTGGAGGGAGATCTTCAGTGAGGAACTACGGGTGTCAGGAGTCTGTGAGCGACAGGTTCTGGGAGTGCTGGAGGAGGCATGCCGGGAGCAGATTGGGGTGAGAGACAGTCTGGGAAGGATGCAGAAGCCAGTGTGGGACTTTAATGTTGCTGTGGCAGTGGAGGAGGCTGTTGCAGCTGTAAGAGCTGGTAGGGCCTGGAAGAGGATGGGCCGGGAGTAGTAGTCCATCACACTAACTATCACATTGTACTTTGCTACACTTTGGGGTAGGGTTTCGACATCATCCCTTTAATCCAGGACACACACTAATTACATAGTGTCACACACCTGGTGGTGGAGTCTGTCTTGTGCAGGAAGCAACCACTCTTATGGCCCTGGTTCGGGAAACCCTGATAGAGCAGACAGAGGGTTCCAAAGCGCAGGGGGTCACGAGGGCTGGACAGGAACACTGATGGTGTGATGGGTCCGTCAGTGGCTCGTGCAATCCGTAGAGCAGTGAGGCAGGCTGAGGCCGCCAATTGGCTGGCAAGTGGTACAGAAGGTGCAAGCTGAAGAGTCGTCGGGTACAGGCAGGGTCGTTAACAGGCAGACAGCGAAGTACAAGGGGTCAGGCAGAAGAGTCGTCGTGGACAAGCTGGGGGTCAGTGCAGGCGGAGGTCAATCGAGGTCAGATAAGCCGAGTCAGAGGAACAAAGATCAGGATACAGGATTAGAGTACAGGTTGCTCTCAGGAACACGCTAATGCTGTAGAATGGACAGCACCCACTGCTGGGCATTGCAGGCTTAAATAGAGCCTCCCTTAAAGGGAGCGCACACACGGGCACGTGCGAACATGCACAGGCGCACGCACAAGTCCTCTGAAAGGCACAGATCTTCTCCTAACTTAGCCCCCCCCAAGGGGCAGCCTCTGGATGCTTCGCCGGGCACCAACTTCCAGGTGGTTTCTCTTAAAGGTTTGGATTAACTCTGCAGCATGGATGTTTGACTCAGGTTCCCAAGAGTTTTCCTCAGGGGCCATACCCTTTCCACTTCACCAAGTACTGGCTTACGTTACCCCTCTTCCGGCAATCCAAGATGGCCTCGACCTCAAACTCCTCCTCTCCATTTACAAGGACTGGTTCTGGTGGGCCCCTTTTCCATCCCGGGAAGGGATCTGGAGGGACTGGCTTGAGTAAAGACATGTGAAAAACTGGGTGCACACGTAAGGATGAAGGTAGGACCAGTTCATAAGTCACCCTGTACACTTTTCTCTTCACCGGGAAAGGACCAGCAAATCTGGGGCCCAGCTTCCTTGAAGGACAGGCAAGTTTCGGGTTCCTGGTGGCCAACCAGACCAAGTCACTGGGCTGAAGTTCCAGCTTTCCATGCCTTTTCCTGTCAAAAGCTTGCTTAGTGAGTTCCGTAGTTCTGGAAAGTGTGTCCTGTAGGAGTTGGGTATTTTCCTTAAAGAAATCCAGGGTTTTCTGTACTGCCGGTACTGTACTTTCCGGTGCCAAGCCATGTAGTAAGGTTGGGTGGAAGCCGTAATTCGCCCAGAATGGGGATTGTTTGGTGGCCAAGTGGACGGTGTTGTTGAAAGCGAATTCAGCCAGCGGTAATAATGAGGCCCAGTCATCCTGAGAAAACGAGGAGAAGCACCGCAGATATTGCTCCAGGGTCTGGTTCCTTCTCTCAGTTTGGCCATTCGTCTGGGGATGATAGGCCGAGGACAAAGACAGTTCAATTTCCAATGCCGCACACAGGGCCTTCCAGAATCTGGAGGTGAACTGAACCGCACGGTCTGACACAATGCTAAGTGGTATCCCGTGGAGTCAGACAGACAATCTCCCGGACAAAGATATCTGCTGTTCCTGCAGTCGTGGGTGTGCCCTTCATGGGCAGAAAATGGGCCATCTTAGTCATGTGATCCACGACCACGCAGATGGTAGTAAAGCCTTTGGATGGGGGTAGTTCCACAGTAAAGTCCATAGCTATCCGGGTCCATGGGCGTTCCGGTACAGGAAGTGGATTCAAAAGGCCCCAAGCCTGGGGGCGTGGCTAGCCGCGGATGAGGAAGGTCGCACATCCATAGAGCTCCGGCATCTCAGTGCTCTATCCATCACCATCCACGATCCTGAGGCCGGTCAAAGGCAAGATTACAAGGTACCACACCTCTACAATCCCCGAGCTACAAATCATTATAACTTTTGTGGCGGTTGGCACCCGATCCGAGGGGAAATTTAGGCCGAGGCTTTTGCAGCCTAGCAATTAGCACGGCTGATAACCGTGCATTAACGGCACACTGTGAACAGACATCTGGAGGCACCTTTAAAATAAAGTCAGTAGCTACCCCCGGGCCTGCAATAATCCTCTCATGCCCACAGCTCCAGCTAGCTATTGCCAGTTAACAGCGACATCACCTCACAGCCAATACTGCTAGAGAGCTTCACTCTGATAACTATACAAGAAGCAGAAAACGTATAGGAGTGAAATGTAAAACAATAGCTTTCTCCACAAGGGTTGCCAGGACCAACATAAGCAACTAGAAGCTAATATTCTCACCATTAATCAACTAGGTACATTAATATATTTTGATGTCAATGTCATCCAGGAAGAGAAAGAAGGGAAACAAACCGGGCAAAATGACTGATTTTTTTATACAGCCCAGCAAAAACCCACTGTCGGACAGTTCAAACAATAGTCCCAAGACTCAGCAGAAAAACAAACTTAGCAACTTTACAATAAATCATAAGTCCCCAGATACACAACAACCGCCATACAACAGAGGGAAACAATTTAGCTCCCCCTCATCTAGCCCTGCAAAATCCAAGCAGAAAATGACGGAATGCTTCTACGAGTGAATTGAATATATCCCTAGACGACACCAGAGAATTGCAAGATTCCATATCTAATTTTCCTACCGCAGACATACCATTATTAGATACAACATTGAAAGACATGCTAATGTCCTTGAGATCAACAATCCATACCGACATCGTGTCTCTAGCACATCAGTTTAAATCTGAGGTTGCAGAAGTCAACAACAGAGTTACACACATTGAATCTAAAATGAGCACTTTTGTGACCACATTCAACGAACTGGTCGATGCCCATAATGAAAGGGAAGATGATCTTTGGCAAATGAAAACTAGGCTCGCAGACTTGGAGGACCGCTCAAGACGAAACAACGTTAAGATACAAGGAATCCCAGAAAAGGTCAGATCTTCTGAATTAAACAGATTTTTCACAAACGTACTCAAACTAGCACTACCAGAAACTCCACTTGAAGACCTGATC
This sequence comes from Glandirana rugosa, assembly GCA_018402905.1. Classification (NCBI taxonomy): domain Eukaryota; kingdom Metazoa; phylum Chordata; class Amphibia; order Anura; family Ranidae; genus Glandirana; species Glandirana rugosa. The sequence goes on from BLSH010109380.1 coordinate 147,429, forward strand.
ATTGACCGTATCCATAGACTCCCCAGGCCCAAACATATTTCTGAGCATCTACCCAGGGACACAATTGCCAGAATTCACTTCTTCCACACGAAAGACCGCTTCATGAGGGCAACGAGAGACAAAGATAATCTCCCAGCAGATTTGCAAGAGCTGTCCTTTTTCAACGACCTCTCTGCCTTCACTCTACAGCAAAGAAGACAACTGGCGACAATCACAAAACCTCTAAATAACCACCATATAACTTATAGGTGGCTCTACCTGGCCAAACTGCTGATAACCAAGGATGACTTCTCTCACGTGATCTCCACAGTGAAAGAAGGGATGACCTTACTACAAAAGTGGAATATCTTACCCCATCAGGAATCAGATAACAGCCCTCCCTTTGGCATAACTGTACTCCACGATGGTGATACAGAGAATGCAACAATGTGACACTAAGCCTGCTTCATCAAGGTTCACTCACAAGTTCTGGCAACCCCGGAGTTTGCCACTTTTTTCTTTGTTACCTTTTGACCCCCCAAGTTGAGCGGTCAGCTGGCCGCACAGATTCTGGAACAGAATCGCCTGTTTTTATTTCTGTGTTTCTCTCGTTATTCTTGATTGGTTTCTTCCTTTCTTTCAACACTTTTGAAGATCGAATCTTTACCTTACCCTGCCCAGTGAACACTCCCAGCTACAGAGTACTGGCCCATATTGCTGGATTCCCTACCAAATAGAGCTATTTTGGACAATAGCTAGTAACACCTTGCCCTCTGACTTGGAAGACCTTGCTGGAAGAGACATCAAACCAGGACACGGACATACACAAGAATGTACCATACTCTCCTTCTAAAGAGGATTAAACACTATCACTATGACTTTTCGGATCTCGTCCATGAATGTTAAAGGGCTCAACAGCCCCTTTAAAAGACAACTGGCCTGGAAAGAAGCATGCAGCCTTACAAGTGACATCATATGTTTCCAAGAGACCCATTTCGACTCCCATGGTCCGCCCTTGTTCAAACACAAGAAGTTTCCACATATCTTGACAGCAAATGGGCCCTCCAAAAAACGGGGAGTGGCCATTGCATTTAAGGATTCAATTCATTTCTCCTTCTTGGACAAACTAGAAGACACCCAGGGCAGATTTTTGATTGTTGTCTGCGAGGTGAATCAAGTCAAATACACTTTAGTTAATGTTTACCTGCCGAACACAAGACAAGTCTCATGTCTAAACAAAATCTAGGAGAGAGTAACCCGCATGCGACAAGGTCACACAATCGTATGTGGGGACTTTAACGCTATACCAAACAGGGTTCTGGATTTTTCTGGGACGGACCCAATTAAAAAACACAGGGCTACTTTGAAAAACTTCATATCCTCTTCATACCTGTACGACATCTGAAGATGCCAGCACTCCACAGAAAAAGACTTTACCTTTTTCTCTAATGTTCATCACACTTACTCAAGAATTGACTTGTTTTTGGTGGACAAATTTTTGCTACAAAAGATCACCAAATCTGAAATACACAACATTACGTGGTCTGACCACGCCCCGATATCTATGGTGGTGGGGGATCTTCGGGCCGAGACCAGGGCAAACAGGTGGCAGAATGATGTATTTGTACTATCTCAACCCGAGAACAAAACTCAAATAATGAATGCTCTGAGAGAATTTTTTTGCCATCAACGCCCCCTCGGTCGAGGATCCCTTCACCCTATGGAATGCACATAAAATCTACATTAGACGTTTGCTTATCCAATTGTTGTCTAAACTTAAAAAGCAGAAGGAGCTGCGGCTGAAGGACCTCTTAGCTTCCATCTCTAAATTAGAGAATATTGACAAATCTTCCACCTCACAGACAACTAGAGATCAATTATATTTACAAAGGCAGGGGCTTAGATCCCTACTGCTCTCCCAACATGAAAAAACTATCAAAACATTAAAGGCACAATCATATGGATATGGTAACAGGGCGGTAAAATACTTAGCAACCCAATTAAAAGACAAAATAATTAGACAAAGGATTAGCCATATTCACAACCCTAGAACAAATTCTACTGTTTACAACCCAACAGAAATTGCCAACGCTTTTTGTGACTATTACGAATCCCTATATAATCTTTACAGAGATTCGGACACTCCTCAGCCTACTGGGAGTGCCATTTCTGAATTCTTGCAGGCAATATTCCTCCCTGTTATCGATCCAAAAGATTTATCAGATCTGAACCAACCATTTACAGAAACCAAAATATCCTCCTTAATTAAAAATCTACCCAAAAATAAATCCCGGGCCCTGATGGTTACTCATCCGAGTACTACCAACTCTTTTCCGATCCCCTATCCCCACATCTGCTAGGAGTCTTTCGGGCTGCCTCCTCCTCTGCCAATTTTCTGCCCGAAATGTTGACAGCCACAATCATTACTCTCCCCAAACCGGGGAAGGAACCTAATAATCCACAAAATTTCAGACCCATATCGCTATTGAATGTGGACGTGAAGATCTATGCCAAGCTCCTGGCAAATAGGCTAGGCAAGATTTTACCACAGTTGATTAACCCCGACCAAGTGGGTTTTGTACTGGGGAGACAAGCTCCTGACGTAACAAGGAGAATGATAAATATTCTACATAAAATGGAGAGCTCCGGAAGACCTTCTCTGCTCCTTGCATTGGACGCAGAGAAGGCCTTCGATAGGGTCCACTGGGGATATCTGAGGGAGGTTCTGACCAGGTTTGGCCTGCATGGCCAGGTCCTTTCTGCAATCTCAGCTCTTTAGTCTTCCCCATCAGCATATGTATTCACAGAAGGAATGTTTTCCCATAACTTCAAAATATCCAACGGAACTAGACAAGGATGCCCCCTATCTCCAATAATTTTTGCACTGGTCATGGAACCTCTGGCGGAGAAGATTAGATCCAATCCGAACATAAAGGGTATACTCTCACAAGGCTCCAATTATGTAATCTCTCTGTTTGCTGATGATGTCATCCTCTCAATCACAGACCCGGACATCTCTCTGCCAGAGGTACATGAGACTCTGCAACAATTTATTAACATAGCTGACTACAAAATAAACGCTACTAAATCTCACATATTGAGCTGCGCCATTAACCCCAAAATTAAAATAGAACTTACCCGAAGGTTCCCTTACTGTTGGTCAGATAGGCCTTTGAACTATTTAGGCATTAAGCTAACATTCCCAGTTCAAAACTTGTACAGAGAAAACTTTGTGCCCTTAATCTCAGATTTGCAAAAAGAAATGACTAGAGTTAAATCCCATTTTCTATAATGGTCGGGTAGACTGGCAGCATATAAAATGCACTTTCTGTCAAAAATACTATATAAATTCAGAACACTCCCTATTCCATTGCCCACTATCTTCTTCACAGCAATGCAAAAAAACCTGTCCCATTTTGTCTGGGCAGGTAAAAAAGCTAGATATCCCCCGCGTATACAGCGGAAACATAAAATAGTAGGCGGTGTGAACCTCCCTGACGTGAAAGATTATTATTTAGCCACGGTTCTTGATCAATTAAAGGCATGGCTCAACGATACCTCTCCTAAACCCTGGTGCCAGCTGGAAAGGGCTTGGATGAAAGGTAAATCTCTATGCTCTTTCCTTATGTCTGTTGCCCTTAACCCAATTAACCAAAAACAAGACCATCTTACCATCGCAGCCGTGGCCCAGGCTTGGGTCCATCTCTTTAGCAAAAATGAACAGGAGGGCCCAGTTGTTAAAATCCAGATTCCTCTGGAGGCACTTGAATGGTGTATCCCAGATTTAAACTTAGAGCAGTGGCAACGTGAAGGGGTTAAAAATCTACAGGAACTATTAGACAGAGGCAAACTTCAATCTTTCCCAAAATTAGCTAGTAGATTTGACTTACCTGAATCCAAAATATTTCCCTACTTGAGACTGGCTTAATTTCTGCGACCGTTGACCACGGGAGAATGTACATTGCCGGAATACATCTGGAAATTTTGGTGTTCAGCAGATCCCAAGGTCAAGGGTATATCACTAATATACAACGCCCTTAAAGCCAAATCGAAATTTGAAAAACCCTCTCCCATGTTAAAATGGGAAGAGGATCTAGGCAAAACCTACTCAGACATACAATGGATGAATGCCTTTAAACACAACCATCAATATTCCCGATGCATGAACTTCCGAGAACTTACTATGAAGTTGATACTGAGATGGCATTATACCCCTTACATAATGGCTAAATTCTCAAATTCCAATACAAATCTATGCTGGAGAGGCTGTGGACAGGTGGGCACATTACTTCACATGGTATGGTCGTGCATACATCTCCGCAGCTTCTGCTCCGAAATTTTCAAACTAATCTCCAAGACCACAGGAAATTTCGTAAAACCAAACATAGAACAAGCAATACTAGGGATTAATATGTCCAACATTCCCGCTACTCTGAGACCAATTTCTATGAACATTATAATGGCAGCTCGCTCAATAATTATGCAAAGATGGAAATCAAACGAATCACCAAGGGTTAGTGAGGCCATTAGACTAATCAATGATATAGCCCTAATGGAAAAAATTCTGGACTATAAATGGGGGAAAATAGACAAATATCATCTTAACTGGTCACTATGGAAACTGAAGGGCTGATAACATGTCCATTAAACTGGTGCGTGTCCTGGGTCAAATGATGTTAATCTATCTCAATGTTTTTATTTTCTTTTTTTCTTCTTCCTTTTTTCTTATTTTTCTTGATCTTCTGATAATGTTAGTTGCTCTTTTTCAATTTATTAACTGAATTACAAACTTTACTCCTCTGGCGCTCCAGTTGTTTTTTCTTATTTTTTCTGCAAGGCTGGTTGGGGCCGCTCAGTTCCCCTGTCCACAGTGTGTTCCCTTTGGGGTGGGCTGGGGGCAGGGCGTAGCCACCACAGGCACCTGGGGAGCGCCCGAAGGGGAATTTGTTACATAACCTACGATTCAGGTTTTTGTTATACTGCTATATTTGACATAGAGCTTCAAGACATGATAATCTGTTGGTATTTTATGTGCTTTTACACTCGATCTACGTATTTTTGTCTTGCAATGTATAAACTCGTAAAAATTTCATAAAAATCCAGTTGAATTAAAAGGCCCCAAGCCTTGGCTTTGTCTGTCTTGTTTTGTGCACAAGTAGTGCACGTGTTCATGTATTTCCTGCAGTCTTCTTCTGCCAGCAGCCACCAAAAAGAACGTGAGAGCAGCTCAGTTGTTTTACAGGCACCAAAGTGCCCAGCTAACTTATGATCATGGCACAGACCCAAGGCAGCAGGGCGTTGTTCCGTCGCTGACCATACCACCATAGCCTGTCTTTAGCTGACAACCTGGGATCTAGAGGGCCGGTTGAGCTGGCAAGAGACCGTCTGATCTGTGCCAGCAGATCCTCCTTAGAAAGCAGGAAATTCAGAGGTGGAAGAATAGTGTCAGGAGGAGCACAGTTGCTGGGGTCACTGAACATTCTGGAAAGGGCACCTGGTTTAACGTTCATTGACCCTGGTCTGTAGGTCAAGTGAAACAAGAACCTTGAAAAGAAAAGTGCCCAGCGGGCCTGGCGTGGTTTCAGTCTTTTGGCCATTCTCAGATATTCCAGGTTCTTGTGGGCCCCCTCGAGCAAGTATCGCCATTGTTCCAGTGCCGATTTGATTTCCCCCACTTCGTAGTTCTTCTCCGGCACTTATAGTTTCCGAGAGAAGAATGCGATGGAATGGAGCAGGGCCTTGGAGCCCTGTATCTGGGAGAGAGCTGCCCCCATGGCGGTCTCCGAAGCGTCAACCTCCAGGATGTAAGGCAAGGTTGGGTCAGGATGCTTTAAGATGGGCGCTGCCGTGAACACTCCCTTCAGAGTCTGGAAGGCCATTTCAGCCTCGGTGGTCCACTGGAAGCGGGTGTTTTGCTTCGTAAGCTGCATGATTGGAGCGATGGTGGCGGAGAATCCCTTTATACATTTTCTATAAAAGTTTGCTTAGCCCACGAAACGTTGGACCCTTTCCTGCCCATAGGTGCTGGCCAGTCAAGGATAGTTGAGATTTTTCCTGCTGCCTGGACCAATACTTTGGCTTTGCTGACCATATTGCTGCCTGTAATGACCCAGGAATTTTCGGACCATGTTTCTTCCTGCTACCTGGACCAATACATTGGCTGTGTTGACCATATCTCTGCCTGCTGCCTCTACTGACTATGGACAGTATTTCTGTGTGGACGTCTCTGCCTGCTACCCTTGAACAATGCTTTGGTTGTACTGACAGTATCACCACCTGTACAAACTATGGACATTATTCCTGCCTGCTGCCTGGACAATTGCTTTTGCTGTCGCTGACCACATCCCTGCCTGCTGACTGGACCGATGCTCTCCTCTATGGACCACTGCACTACTAAAACCACAGGTAATCTTTTGTTATTTCCTATGTACATGCTATGTGTTAGAAATATGAAGGGCCTTCAAAAATGTGATCGGTAGTCAGAAAATGATATGTGTAATTTATGCTTGTAGAATGCCTGAAGGTGCTACTTCAATGTTGGACCTCTGTATGTGACTAGGCTGCGTAAAAGTCTCACACATGTGATATTGCCATACTCAGGAGGAGTAGCAGAATGTATTTTGGGGTGTCATTTTTGCTATGTACATGCTATGTGATAGAAATATCTTATAAATTGACAACTTTGTGTAAGAAAAATGCGTTTTATTTTTTTTCCACATTTTCCAAAAACTTTTGGAAAAAAATGAACCATTTAAAAGAGTCATCATTCCTCATAGATTATACAATGGGGTGTTAGCTTTTAAAAATGGGGTAATTTTGTTGGTTATTCCATTGTACTGGTGCTCCAGGGCCTTCAAAATTGTAATAGCTAGTTGAGAAATGAGATGTGCAATTTATGCTTGTAGAATGCCTGAAGGTGCTACGTCAATTTTGGGCCTCTGTTTGTGGTCAGGCTGTGTAAAAGTCTCACACATGTGGTATCGCCATACTCAGGAGGAGTAGCAGAATGTATTTTGGGGTGTTATTTTTGCTATGTACATGCTATGTGATAGAAATATCTCATAAATGGACAACTTTGTGTAAAAAAAATGCTTTTTCATTTTTTTCCCACATTTTCCAAAAACTTCTGGAAAAAAATTAACCATTCAAAAGACTCATTATGCCTCATAGATTATACGTTGAGGTGTTAGCTTTCCAAAATGGGGTCATTTTGTTGGTTATTCCATTGTCCTGGTGCTCCAGGGCCTTCAAAAATGTAATAGGTAGTTGAGAAATGAGATGTGCAATTTATACTTGTAGAATGCCTGAAGGCGCTACATCAATGTTGAGCCTCTGTATGTGGCCAGGCTGTGTAAAAGTCTCACACATGTGGTATCGCTATACTCAGGAGGAGTAGCAGAATGTATTTTGGGGTGTATTTTGTGGTATGCATATGCCATGTGAGAGAAATAGATGTAGGTATTGCTGCGCTGGAAGAAGTTACTCCATAGTTTATAAAACAGCAGCCAGCACAATATTGTTGAACTTGACAATACAGTCACACATAAAATATAGGAGGTGCAGCACTATACTAATGATTGTGGAACACAACTTCCACACCCCAATGGACTGCCTCTTACTGAATAGCCATGACCCCCATCACAGAGGTCCAACAAGCCCTTCAGATAGTAGATGATCAGCAAGCAGAGTAGAAGAGACCATAAGAGTCAAATCTCAGCGTAGAAGATAGGCAATGGCAGTCAATGGGCAATTGGAATTAGTCCATCCATGTTGTGTATATGCAAAAAACAAAAATCATCTCATAGTGAAGTAAGTAATTGCTGCTAGATGTGCACCAAACAGGAAAAAGTGAAGAAAAACACCATCTCCGACAGGCGATAGAGTAGACAGGCTTCCACCAACACCCTCACACACTGCCCCTTACCAACTATACATGACCCCCCTCACAGAGTTCTCTCATGATTTTTGTTTTTTGCATATACACAACATGGATGGACTAATTCCAATTGCCCATTGAATGCCATTGCCTATCTTCTACGCTGAGATTTGGCTCTTATGGTTTCTTCTACTCCGCTTGCTGACCATCTACTATCTCAAGGGCTTGTTGGACCTCTGTGATGGGGGTCATGGCTATTCAGTAAGAGGCAGTCCATTGGGGTGTGAAAGTTATGTGAGAGAAATAACCTGTTATAATGAAAATTTTGTGAAAAAAAAATCTTGATTTTGCAAAGAATTGTGGGAAAAAAATTAAACCGTGAAAAAACTCACCATGCCTCTTACCAAATACCTTGGAATGTCTACTTTCCAAAAAGGGGTAATTTGGGGGGTATTTGTACTGTCCTGATTTGTTAGGGTCTCAAGAAATGAGATTGGCCTTCAGTACATCAGGTGTGATCAGATGTGATCAATTTTCAGTGATTTGCACCATAGCTTGTAGACTCTATAACTTTCACACAGACTAAATAATATCCACTAATTTGGGTTATTTTTTACCAAAGATATGTAGCAGTATACCCTTTGGCCCAAATTTATGAAGAAAAATACATTTTTTGCAAAATTTTACAGTAGAAACTAAAAAAAAAGTTGTTTTTTTTTCAAAATGTCACTGTTTTATCACTTATATCTCAAAAAATAAAAAACCCAATGGGGACTAAATACCACCAAAAGAACACTCTATCTGTAAGAAAAAAATGATACAAATTATGTTTGGATACAATGTAGCATGGCTGAGCAATTGTCACTCAAAGTGTTTGAGCACTGAAAGTTGAAAATTGGTCTGGTAGGGAAGTGTTCTAAGTGCATGGTAGTGGTTAAAAATATTTTTTTTGGCTGAAGCTACACTTAAAAAATGTACCTGTTCCGACTTACAAACACATTCAACTTAAGAACAAACCTACAGATCCTATCTTGTTTTTAACCCGGGGACTGCCTGTAACTCGGTTTGAAGGGATGTTTCCAATAAAATGAGACATCCCTTTCAAGATGGGGTCCTAACGGTTTCCTGGAGTCTAAAGTAAAGATCCAAAATACTTATTTTTTACATAATAATCGCAATCTGTCGCTCAGTGGCTGTTGCCCACCCTCAGTTGCATTGCTTTAGGACAGGGGTCTCCAAACTATGGCCCTCCAGTTGTTCAGGAACTAAAATTCCCATCATGCCTAGTAATGTCTGTGAATGTCAGAGTTTTACAATGCCTCATGGTATGTGTAGTTCCGCAACAGTTGGAGGGCCATAGTTTGGAGATCCCTGCTTTAGGACATCCCACACATCTATGACTAACTATATTTCTTTTTTTATCTCAAAACAAACTTTATTGAGCCGCAGTAGATAATCATTACAAAGGCATTGAGCATTGCATTTGTCAAGCACAGCACATTACAGCTATCAATATCCTATTACTGATACATATGTCGCCAGCACCACCCACCTGCATGAATTATACCCCAGAAAAACCAACTGACGCCGTCCGTTTTCAACTCATACAATCAGAAAATAGTCAACATAAAGTCCCCGGACCTCTCCACTTTATAGTAGCAACCGATCCATGATGAGCTCTGCCGGGGCTAGACCAGGTACCGCCAGCCACGAGGACGAAACCCTCTCAAATTTGACATTGCTGCCTCTATGTTGGTAAATTACTTTTTCAAACCCAATGGTGTGGTTCATTTGAGCCACCCACTCTTTCACTGTAGGGGGGGTTCTCAGATCTCCAGTATTTCAAGATTAGTTTTCTGGCCTGAAAGAAGGCTCTCTCTACCCCCAACCTGAAAGCCTCCTCTACAAAAATCCACCTCTAAGATCCCCAGTAGGCATATCTTTGGGTCTTCCGGTATTCTAACATGAAATACACGGTTCAAGGTTGCTATCACCCCCCTCCAATATATGTGTCATTTGGGGCACCTCCACATTAGATGAATCAGGTCTCCATGGTCCCTTCTGCATCTAGTGCAGGTCAGGTCTTCCTGAACACCCATTCTCACAAGTCTGACTGGTGTATAATGTACTCATAGGAGTAGGTATAACTGCGAGAGTCTCTGTGCCACATTCAAGGAGCACCCCGGGACTGCTGCGAGAGTCTCTTCCCACTAGCCCTCCTCAAATGCACCAGTATCTCTTTCCCAACCGGACAATACCCTCCTGGTATCGCCGGGGAGAAGTTTATTAAGAAGCATTGTATAGCTTCCCGAAATGAATCCCTTATATGTCGTTACGTCCCACATATAGTTAAATATAGGTGTGGGGCTCACAGACCAGGGATCCACCGCCCCCTGGGCCTAAATTGCATGCTGTAGTTGGAAATAAAAGAACACCATATTGGAAGGAAGCCCAAACTCTATCTGCAAGTCCCTGAAGGGGCGCAGTTTCCCCCCTCTAAATATCTGTCTCAAGTGCGACAGTCCGTATGCTTGCCATTTCAATCCATACTGTAGTTTGTCTATTTCAGGATAATCCCATATGGGGCTAAATCTAGTGAATCCCTCCACTTTCTGAATGGTGCGTACATTGCTCCATATTTTCTGCATAGGATTATACATAGGGAAAACCTTGTTCGATTTAGCTAGGCGAAGGGCCTCCAATCCTTCCGCCATCACTCCGCCCATCACGAAACTCACTAGCTTCAACATGGGATCTATTAAGTTCAACTCTCTGTCCCTGGTATTGTTTAAGAGTCTAGCTATATGTTGTGATTGGAAGGCTAAGTAATAGGCCCAAGGATTTGGGAGCGCCATGCCTCCCACTTCCTTGGGATGCTGTAGTTGTTCCAGACTCACTCTAGCAGTCTTGTTATGCCATATAAGGGACCTGAAGATGGAGTTTATCACACGAAAGTGTTTTAATGGAATTACCATGGGAGAATTATGGAGCACATATAGGATCTGCGGCATAAGGATCATTTTAATCAAATTGATCCTTCCAATTGGAGAGAGTTTTAATCTAGACCACACCTGGACTCAGTCATGGCACCGATTCAAGAGGGGTGTCAGATTCCGAGAAATAAAGTCCAGTGGGTTTGGTGTAATCAGTATGCCTAAATAGCGGAATTCAGTGGACACTGGTATCCCATGAATAGCTACCTGTCCTGGATCTATTTTTCTGTCTAACAGCATAAGGGATGACTTGGTCCAATTCACTTGCAGTCCTGAGTATTTACCAAACAATTTCACCTCCTTCATGGCTTCTGTCAATGATATCTCAATGTCCCCTAGCAATAACATGGTGTCATCTGCATAAAGCATTAGCTTTTCATGGAGCACACCATATTTAAAGCCCTGGATCTTATTGTTGGAGCGGATGCGTTCTGCTCTATGGCAAGCGCAAAAAGGAAAGGGGATAATGGGCACCCCTGCCTTGTACCCCTATGGAGTCTGAAATAGGGTGATATTTTCCCTGCCCCCCTAATGGCCGCCTGCGAGGAGCTGTATAGCAATTTGACCCAGTCAATGAATTCCTCTCCGAACCCAAATTTGTGTAATATGGCCCACAGGTAGGACCACTCAATGTTGTCAAATGCTTTGTGGGCATCAAGAGACAGCAGAGCGCGGTCCCCCATATTATCAGCACGTGTCTAGATGTTCAGAAATAGGCGGCGCAGATTTATCGCCGTGAATTTCTGTGGCATGAAGCCTGCCTGGTCCGAATGGACTATGAAGGAGATCACCTTTCCAAGTCTAATGGCCAACACTTTTGCCAATATCTTCACGTCTGTTTGGAGTAGGATATGGGTCTGTATGATCCTGGATCCAATGGATCCTTGCCTGGCTTTAGTAGCAGCACTATATTGGCTCTAGTCATGGAGGGCGGCAAACATTTGAGTTCCTTAGCTTCCTTAAGAACCAGTAGTAGTTTGGGTAAAATACTCTCAACATATTGCTTGAACACCTCTACAGGGATGCCATCCTCTCCCGGCGCTTTTGAATTAGGGAACGCCCCAGTCCCCTCCTGGAGCTCCTCAACCGTGAGAGGAGCATCCAATTGTTTTTTATCTACGTCTGACAATGATGGCAGCTCCAACTCCTCCAAATATTCAGCAAGTGATTCCTCAGTATACTCCTGTTGGGAGCAATACAATGTGGAGTAATAGGAGACCAACATCGACATGATGTCATCAGGAGAATTTGAGATCTTACCTGTAGGCATCCTAAGTGCACCAATGCAGGAAGAAGATTGTTGGGAGTGGGCGATTTTTGCTAATAGGCAACCGGTGTGCTCACCCTCCTCATAAAATGCCAGTTTGCTAAAAAAGAGTTTCCATTTTGCAGTCAAAGTAGTAATATGAGTCAGAGCATCCTGGGCTGATAACCATGCCTCTCTATACCCCTCAGTCAGGTCATTAATAAACTTAGCCTCCAAGTCTTGCACCAGTTGCTCCATCCCCTCCTCCTGAGCATGTGAGGCCTTCTTAACTGCCGTGATCTCATCAATAAATATTCCCCTCAGATAAGCATTAAATGTCTCCCAATCTAGCCCCCTCTCCACTTGTGCCCCATGCGTCTTCCAAAATTCCGTAATGGCATCTGCCCCCCTCGCTGGGGATGGGAATATCAGGAGCCAAAAGGCATTCAGCTTCCAGGGGGCCCTTGGCAGGACGGAGAGAGGGCGCAGCTCCAGGGTTACAATCAGCGGTGAATGGTCGGATATTCCCCTATCAGCATACTTGATGTCCGTGACATATCGTTCAGCTGCCTGTGAGCATAGGCATAGGTCTATAGGGGACAGTGAGGTATGAGTCTTTGAGAAGCAGGAAAACTGTTTTTCTCCCAGGTGCTTGCTCCTCCAAGGGTCATACCATCCCACCTCCTCCACCAGTTTCCACAGGGGAGTACGTTTTGTCCCTCTGCCCCGTACAACTGGTGGGTGTTTGTCCAGCTGGGAGTCTAGGTAGCAATTAAAGTCCCCTATAACAAACAGTGGAACCCCTGGGTGACTCATCTGGTATTCCACTACTGTTTTCAGTACCTGGTGCCCGTATGGAGGCGGAATGTATACACAGACAAGAATACATTTCAAGGAAAATATTCTGCAAAATAGTATAATGTATCGACCCTCAGTATCTATCTGACAGTCCAGTTCCTGGTAGTCCAGAGAGGTATGGATAAGCACACTCACCCCCCTGGAGAAGGAAGTGTGCATAGAATGATATGCTTTTCCCACCCATCTAAAACCCAAACATAAGAAACAAATGGCCGGTAGGTACTTGCGTATTGAGGTTGAAACCATGGTTCTCTTTAGGGGGGTCATTCAGACCTCTGACGTTCCACGACACCACAGGGACCGTAGTCATCTGAAAATTCTCTGTCTAATCACAGCAATATAAGTTAAAGTTGTTGTTTCACGTGCATACCAAGGTATCCCCCCCCTCTGTTCCCCACCAAAAGGGGTCATACCACACTTTGTGATAGCAGTGGCAACTACATATCAGCTTGGCTTGATCAGATCGTGTACTGTGCAATGCTCCATTAAAGTAATTTAGATTTAGTTCAGCTAGTGAGCGCAACGGCACTCTAACTTTGTACAGCTCTGACCATCCACAAAGGGTACAAGACTGAGTGGAAGGCAAGGGAGGCATCCCTCCACCCTCCACTGAGGTCTGGACAAAATATAGCAGAGAGCTGACAGTAAGTAGGGATGTAACAAAAGAGAAAACAACAAGTGGACATCAGATCCCAAGTTTTTCTGACCCACTGGTTGCCAGTATGAATACTATCTGGATCAATCCGTACATAAAATAAAGAAAAAAATCACTGAATAAAGTTTTAGATTTTGCTTGTTGATACTCACATCTCCAGTCGGCGACAGGGAGTAAAAGTGGTAGCGTTTCCCAGCAAGCCTTATCGGAAACTTCAACTTTAAACAACAGCTAGTAATGTGATTCCTGTATTTTCCTACGGTATTGTGCATAGTCGTTGTTCTCCCTCACGGGCTGTTAAGGTCAATCTTCCTCCACTGCAGGTCTTCTTGCTTGGCGGAAAGCACTTTCATTAGCATCTAGCCATTCCGAGGCCTCCGTCGCACGCTAAAAGAAGTGGGTCTGGCCCCTGGCAACTATTCTGAGGCGCACTGGATATAGCATGGTGTATGGAGCCTGTAATTTCTGCAACCTTCTTTTCACTTCAGTAACGCGAGCACGGAGTTTTTGGAAGTCAGGGTAAAAGGACACCCGTGCTCCATTAAACTGTATGTTCTGCTTCTCCCGAGCAAGGCGCAAAACATTCTCTCTGTCCTTGTAGTGTAACAGCTGTGCTAGCGGCGGGCGGGGAGGGTTACCTGGTGGAAGAGGCCTAGTAGGTACTCTGTGAGTGCGCTCTACTGCAAAGAGCGCTGTGAAGGCCTCCTTCCCAAACACCTCCGGCAGCCATCTTTCCATGAATTCCGTGGGGTCTCTACCCTCCACCTTTTCAGGGAGACCGACTATGCGCACATTATTGCGATTTTCAAGATCGTCAGTGCGGGAGTTGACAGTTTTAACCATTCTAGAATTGTATTGAGTTACTCTAATCAAAGGCGGTAGTTTGTCCTCTATGTCACTAATCCTGCTTTCAGCCGCGGTAGTTCTTTCCCTGATCTTTTGCAGATCCTGTCTAATCAGGGATACTTTTTCCTTTAGCCCACCAAATTTCTCTTGCAGGTTGTTAACCGAGGCAGTGCACTTATGAATTGCTCTCAGGATCTCTGACAGGGACAGCTGGGCAGTCTCCTCATCCTCACTGACATTATCAGAGGCCGGCAGGCTGTCAGTATCCCCCGCAGGCAACCCCTTCTCCATCTCCTCCTGAGCCTCACGGTCATCCCCAGAGTCCTCCCCCTCCACTACGGGGTCTGCATGTGTCAGGGAGCCCGTAAGCTTCTGCTCATAGTATAGCATGTCCTTGGGGGGGTCTCCTGTGAGTTGCTTAGGTGCCTTTGGTGTCTTACTCACGTTGTCCTTGACACGCGGTGTGCGCTGTTGGAGGCCTGATGCTATATTGGGTCTCTGCACGCTGGGCCTCCTCCTTGCTTTTTCGTGTGACCATCATGGTGACCTGCAGTGGGAAGAAGGTAATAGTGTCTCCGCGTCGTATGGTACCTTTTGGTGCCCGAAAGTCCACTCTGCTATGCCGGGAACAGGATCGGTTAAGGGTAACCAGCGGGAGCTCTGTGAAACACTGCTGTTCACATACCGGTCTTGGCCACGCCCCCGACTAACTATATTTCTAAGTCCCTCAATGGACAACAAAGAAAATAAGGCAGCTGCATATAACCCATACATCTATAATTTTCTATATCCCTATATCAATGGACTCCAGAAAAAAGATTTTATGGTAAATACAAAAATCTTATTATGCAGTGCATCTCTGGAAGTCATGCATATTTACCCACTTTTTATCCCTTTAAGACCCCAGAAGTGCAGAAAAAATACCTATTGATCTGCTGGAAATGCACTGAGCTACATAGTCCTGTTGTAAACTGATAACACACAGCATTTTTGTGAACCAAATGGTATCAGCCATGCCCAGTTTTCTTTTGCAAAACTACTCAAACCCATTAACTATATTATCTCCACAGTATAGGCAATGACCATTCCATATCCTCCAAGATAAAAACTAGGAGAGCTAATTAGACTCCTTGAAATAACACAGGAAGTGTGCAAAGTACACAGGAAAGCACTGTATTTCTGGCAGAATGAACAGGTATTTTTTTGTATTGATCAGACTGTTGTAACAAAATGCTTGTAATGCATTTCACCAACCAGAAGGGAGCAAGTAAGTGAATTTAATTTGTAGGTTTTACATGTTAAATTTACAACCCCTGGTGTATTAAGAAAGAAGACCTGCTGTCAAAATGATACACCAATCAGCGCTAATGGATGACTTGGGTTTCGAAAACTTATATATGAATGCAGCCGTGCTAAAGGTATCAACATAAAGAAAGAAATAAACACTTCAGCTCATCACGAAATGATATTAAGCATTCATTATAATGAGTCCATCTGTGTCTGCACAGCGCTTTCAACAGAATCATTAAACCAGCTGTTAAAGAAGTGGGAGAGGAGTCCGTGTGAGTCAGGAGATAAGATGAAAGTCTACACTAGTTATTGCCAGCCACCAAGTTCGTTAAAACACCACCAGTGATCCACTCCCTATGCAGTGCCCACTTACCGGACACAAACTTGCGTAAAGTCTTTCGTTAAGAGAGCATGTACTGCTGACAATCCTCTGATACTCCGCTCTCGCTCATCCCATGTAATAAGGTTCTCAGATCACCGAAAAGAGAACAAACAGCTCCACATAGCGTAATTCCATTAACAAATGTTTATTAAATAAAATCCGCCAATATGGAAGGGGAACACAGGGAGTTGCCCTTACCAATAGATATGAACCCCTCAGTAATGAAGTTAGGACCCCTGCCCGACCACCCCCACCTTTTTTAGGGAGGGGGGGTCAGTTCAGGAAGAGGGGGAAGCCTCCATTGCAACCAAACTGGTTTCCATATTACCCTCACCAGGGGTGGAATGTTCCACCCTGGAGGAGGGGAAATATGGACTGGGAACAGACAGGACCACCAAATTCAAACGGGGGAAGAGAAGAGGATGTAAGGCAGGATATAAACTCCAAAAAAAGAAGGAGAGA
>BLSH010109380.1:166275-189600 GCA_018402905.1 Glandirana rugosa
CCCCCGCGCGCGCGCGGGGGCGGCGTGAGGACTCCTCACACGGGCGCCGAGCCCGCCTGGGCTACAGGCGGCCGCTCGGCGCTACTCGCCGATGTCCCTTTTCTTGCCCCTTGGCGGCTACATTTGTGCCGCCAAGGGGCGGGACAGTCACCCCGTACTCTCTAGATGACTAGGGACAGTGACCCTAGTCAATCTAGAGAGTACGGGTACAATCGGGTTGGGGGGGTGTCATTCCCGCCCGAGCCGCGGGCACACTCCTCAGGAGTGCGGCGGGGGCGCGCGCGCGCCCCCTGGTGGGCAAAATGCGAATCGCCGCCTATTTACGTCGATTCGCGCCCAGCTCCCTGACTGCCGCCGTGAAAACACGGCGCACGGTCGGGAAGCGGTTAAAGACAGATTCATTGCAAAGGGTTTTAAATCTGACGAGATGGATAGATTAATTCAGGATGTTCAAAAAATTCCCAGGGAGCAGTGTTTGGAAGATAAAGTGAAAGACCCAAGGAATCAGGAAACCCAACAGTGGGGCTTTATAAGTAATTTTCACTCCCAATATAGGGAAGTGGAGAGTATTTTTAACCCCTACAGATCCGCGCTATTGCCGAAGTACGGCTCCAGCGCGGATCTGAAATGCCGGGATGACGTCCATGGACGTCGTCCCCTGTGCACGCTCCTCGCGCACCCCCTGGTGGCAGCGGTGGCACGCGCCGCACACTGCGCAAGCGTGCCCGTGGGTCGGGCGGACTCGATGTCCGTCCGAGACCCGCCGATCTCTTTTAGCAGCCTCAGAACGGGGAACCGCCGATGTAAACACGGCGGTTCCCCATTCTGTGACAGGGGACATACCAGATCTACTGATCCCTGATCAGATGAATAATTTTTTTTAATGGATTTGTACTTTAGCAAAAAGTAAAAAATATTGTTCTTTTTTGCAAAATTGTTGCTCATTTTTTGTTTATAGCGGCAATCAGAAATGACGCAGAGGTGATCAAATACCACCAAAAGAAAGCTCTATTTGTGGGAAAAAAAGGATGCAAATTTTATTTGGGTACAACGTCGCACTGCCGCGCAATTGTCATTCAAAATGCGACAGTGCTGAAAGCCAAAAATTGGTCTGGGCAGGAGGGGGGTTTAAGTGCCCAGTAAGGAAGTGGTTAAAGAACACTGGCATATCCTAACTTTAGATAAGACCTTGGGGAATGTACTGCCACCTTTACCAAAATTTATTTACAGGAAGGCTCTTAACATAGGAGATAGAGTAGTTAAAAAAATACTAAACCCTCCTAATAAATTACCTACACTCTGGGACAAAAAAGGTTTCTTTTCATGTAGACGATGTAGGGCATGCAGAGCGGTGGGTGAACACCTTAGGGAGATGGACCACTTTACATCCCCTAGTAACAACAAAAATTTCGAGATCAGTGATTTTATTACATGTAATACTGACCATGTGGTCTATGCGCTGGCTTGTCCTTGCAACTTGATGTATATTGGAAGGACAAAAAGAAAGCTTATGGTGAGGATTTCAGAACATATCCAAAACATAAGACAAGGCTTTAGAGAACACAGTGTGTCTTTACATTTCAGAGAACATCATAGCAGGGACCCAGTAGGCCTTAAATTCTGGGGTATAGAGAAATTAGCACCACCATGGAGGGGTGCAAATTTTGTTAGAGAGATTTCTAAACTTGAAACCAAGTGGATCTACCTCACAGAGAGTCTTCATCCAAAAGGACTGAACGTGGAGTTGGACATTAATTGTTTTATTAGTGACATCTAGAATTAGTGGTTATAGGCAGATATCTGGATAGGTTTGAACCCTGCGTTCTGTATCAGTGGGGGTGGGGTATGCTCCGGCTAGGTTGAGAGACCGGGCACCCGCCCAGCACCGGTACAGTTTGGGGCAGTTGCCTTGGAACTATACCACTATTATTTTATGAAGTATTCATTATTTATTTTGTGAGTTGTATAAGTTGTTTAACATATTCCTACAATTATATTGAAAGGTGGGACTAAGTATTTGTTTGAAATATAATTGATCTTGAATAGGGGCACTTAAGGGGCTCATAGTTGGATATAGTTCCTGTTTTTACTCTTACTTATTGTTTATTAATTTACATGCAATTATGTATTTTATTGATTATTTAGAATTGATTGAATATTTTTAGCAGCCACTTGTATTATTATATTATTTATTCAGATTTTATATGATGTTTTGAATTCATAAAGTGTTGTTAGGATTTATGCTAATTTATATGTAATTATGCATTAGAAAGTATGAAGTAGGAGATTAGCCGAGACTCGCTTGGGTTTGATACACGAAGGGGCACTGTGTTGTGTCTAAACTTCGTGTCTCTGCTCTGATCTGCCAAAGTATGTGGGGCGGGATAAAAATGTAAGTTTTCCCGTCAGCGAGTATAGACGCATTGAATGCGAATACGAACGGCTCTCTCAACAAGTGGGAGGAGTGGATCTCCCATTGTGTATCTAGCCGGGTAGCCGTGCCGTGAGACCATGCCTTCCGTAGAAGTCGTAATGATGAAAGGCTTCAGGGTGTGACCTCACGGCAAACCGGAATTTACGATTGTGTTCCAAGAACAGACGGACCAAGTGCGGAAGCACATTGGAAAAGTTTACACAGCCTGTCTGGAGCGGTGATGTAACGAGTTTACTTTTATCAATGCGGTTGATTGGGGTTTTTTTTGTAAGTGTTCATTTGGCGGATTTTATTTAACAAACATTTGTTAATGGAATTACGCTATGTGGAGCTGTTTGTTCTCTTTTCGGTGATCTGAGAACCTTATTACATGGGATGAGTGAGAGCGGAGTATCAGAGGATTGTCAGCAGTACATGCTCTCTTAACATTGAAGGGCTTTACGCAAGTTTGTGTCCGGTAAGTGGGCACTGCATAGGGAGTGGATCACTGGTGGTGTTTTAACGAACTTGGTGGCTGGCAATAACTAGTGTGGACTTTCATCTTATCTCCTGACTCACACGGACTCCTCACCCACTTCTTTAACAGCTGGTTTAATGATTCTGTTGAAAGCGCTGTGCAGACACAGATGGACTCATTATAATGATTGCTTAATATAATTTCGTGATGAGCTAAAGTGTTTATTTCTTTCTTTATGTTAAATTTTCAGCAGAAGAAAGCATAGTACACCAAGGGCAACTATCGTTCAAATTAGCAAAGAAAGTCATATAAACTAATCACTTAGCAAAAATGTTTATTAATATCTTATATATACAGTATAAAACAAACAACTGATCTTTCTTAGTCTAAAACAAATCAACAACCGTAACCCAAAAAAATCATTTAAAATCCAAAAACGCCAAAATTCTAAAACCCTTCTACTTAGCATGAAAATATAAATATATAAGGCCTCATTCAGATAAGCGCTGACGCCCATAACCTGAGAATAGGTGCCTTAGGTGCTGCGTGCAGACAGCTCATTCATGTCTATTGGGACACAGTGGCTACGTAGACACAGCCACTGGTCCCAATTTGACAGCTACGCAGGTGTGGATGAGAGGTCCCAAATGCAGACTGTCTCAAATTGGGACCAGTGGCTGTGCCTGTGCAGGTGCTGCCTCCTAATTGACATAAATGGGCTGTCTGAACTCAGAACCTGTCAGCTAAATCTCTTGGGCTGTGGGTGTCATTGCAAATCTGAATGAGGCATTTATTAGCAATTTAGGGCTTGTGTTGTCCCTATGTTGGGTGAAACCTGGGTTCAGTCATTAAATGGTGAAACTTAAATATCTCTAAATATTACCAAAGATACATAACATTCTGTATGTATCTGAAATACAAATGTATGTGCCACTCTGTGTAATAGCATGAATGTGATTATGAATATGAATAACTGGTATAATTAAATCCTGCAGTAAACACAAGTTTAAATGTAAAATACTCTGAAAAGAAGTATATAGCTAATGGGAATTATTGTAATTAGAGACAGGCCAAAGTTCCCTCACTAACTATGTGGTGTACTGATATATTCATATGGTAAGTGTCATAGAGGAAAGGGTTGGGGGAAGGCTAAGAAATAAATAGTTTAATTGTAGTGCACAAAAATATGGGTGTAGTAAGTGTTAGTGTGGGTGTAAGTAAGTGAACCCACTTCATTATATTTTAAGAAGTAAAACGTTTTGTTTAGATTGCAGTGATTTTTAAAAGCAAACTACTCCTCTGCCCCCTGGACCGCACTGATGCTCCAAAAAAGGCCATGGCTTCACTCGCAGTACTAGTCCTGGCCGAGAGTCGGTTTCGCTGGTTCCACTGCTGGCCACTGCCCACTGTCTGGTTGCGAGGGCCGCCTGGCGTCTAGCAACCAGTGACGTCATGTAATGCAGAGAGAGGTCGCATCATTCAGAGCAAAGAAGGATGTAACTCCCTCCTCATCCTAGTAATCAGCTCCACCCACCTCCTCCAGCCTTTGAGGCAGCGGCCTCCTGCTCAGAAAGGGAAGGGAAGTTGATTTGAGAGTCTGAGGTGAGGCCAGGGATGAGCTGGCGCTGGATGACAGATGACACCCTCGGAAGGATAGAAAGGGGAGGAGCAGGTCACATCCTTAGATCTCAGGGGTTTATGCTAGGACTTTTAGTTCTTCACTTTTGGGGGATGTGACCCCCCCCCAAAAGTGAAGGACTACAAATCCCGGCATGAACCGCTCAGTCCTGAGGACATGACATTGGCCAACGAGTGAAGGACAACAAGTCCCAGCATGAACCCTTGAAATCTAAGGGGTCACATCCTTACATCTCAGGGGCTCATGCTGACACTTGTAGTCCTTCACTTTTGGGCAAGTTAGTGGTGCCAAGTTCCACTTAGCTCCACGTCACAGGGATGGTTCATACCATGTTCAGGGAGGGACAGTAGGCTGGTGGCCAAGGTAACCTGTCGGAGGAGAAATAAAGATGTATCAGGCTACACACATCGTACAGGAAAAGCAAAGTGCTTAGGATACACTATGGGTGTAGCCAGATACTGTCTTTATTCTTCGTCTCTGGTGCTGTGCTGGTCTACCGCCCTCCAATAAGCATTCAGGGTCTTGGTCCTCTCACAGTAAGGTTTTAGATCAAAGTGGATGTAAACCCGATTCATGAAATCTGAGCTGGGCATATCTGTCTGTAGTGTTTTGTTATCTTTTCTTAAAATAGCTATGTCCTATAGCTGTCTCTTCCTCCGTAGCCCTGTTATCAGCTTGATAATTTCTCACTCGTTCTGGTTAGTCAGGACATAGAATTAGAGTTGTGGGAGGTTGCTAAAAATAGATTAGCAGGCTGCTAAACAAAACACAGTGAGAGCTCTGCATGTGTGGGGAGGGGCTGTGTGCCTTTTCTCCAATCAGCTTTCTCACAGTCAATCACAGTGTCTCACAACGTCTACCTATCATCCCCTCCCAAATAGGAATGAGGAGGTGGAAAATCGAACAGAACGTGCTTTTTCTAAAGAGTGTATCAAAGGGAAGACAGAAGATATACATGTAAGACTTGTATAGGGAGGTTTGTGTCATCTCTGTGTATCATCTGAGGCTGTTCACTTCACTGGATATATGGTGGGTTTACATCCACTTAAAAAAAAAAAATAAAGGACTGCTCAGTCTAAAATGCCTGGGCCTATTTTTTGTCCCAGTTAGGGTTAGTATGTTAGGATTAGTATGTGCACAGCCAGGCAGGATTCTAATAGTATGCAACTTCACCAAAAGTACTCAGTACTACAGAGCTCCAGTGGGTTGTCCCACTTGGGCCCTGGATCCCTCAAGCTGTTCACCTCTGTTACCACAGTTTGTTTTTCAAAAAATATGGTTTGAGAGACTCTATTCTGAAATTCTATGCAGAGCAGTGTTGAAGTTCTCACTAATTGGTGGTTGCTGTGAAAATATGCTATGTTTATTTCACAAATTAACATGTAATACAAGGTGAACCAACAACACTGGTATCAAATAATATTATGTGTTTCTAAAGAGAGAGCACGGCAGAAGAGCTTTGCTTTTAGATTCTCTCTAAATTAAATTTCAGAGGTCCTTAGCTGGACAGGGCGGCCAGTAAGGGGGAAGGAATGGGGATGAGTTGCACCTCTGATTCATTCAGTTGTATATACATTTGAGCTGGAGCTATTGAACACTGTAAACAACGGGTGTTCTTTTTTAGTAAAGTTAAAGATATCTTGTGAAAAGGAACTTGGATCCCAACCTGCTAGCTGTAAATGTAGATTTGAACTACCGTATATACTCGAGTATAAGCTGACCCGAATATAAGCCGAGGCACCTAATTTTACCACAAAAAACTGGGAAAAGTTATTGACCCGAGTATAAGCCTAGGGTGGCAAATGCAGCAGCCAGAACACAGGAATTGTAGCCAGAACACAGGGACAGGGAGCCAGAACACAGGAATTGTAGCCAGAACTCAGGGATTGTAGCCAGGACACAGGTATTGTAGCCAGGACACAGGTATTGTAGCCAGGACACAGGGATTTTATCCAGGACACAGACTGTAGCCAGAACACAGGTATTGTAGCCAGGACACAGGGATTTTATCCAGGACACAGACTGTAGCCAGAGCACATAAAGGATGAGTAAGGTAGATTCACATTAAACAGAGCTGTGCTGCTTCTAAGAGCCGTTCTGTGCTGTGTAAGTGTGATTAAACACATTGGAATGCAAAGAATGCAGAGAGAGAGCTGCAGCTCTTCACGGAGAACAGCTAACATCAGCTTGTCCCGCCCACCTCCCCCACCTCCCGACATCAAGCTGAGAATCTGACACCTCTCTCAGCATTCTCTACATTCCAATGTGTTTAATCACAGTTACAAAGCACAGAACGGCTCTTAGAAGCAGCATGGCTCTGTTTAATGTGAATCTACTCATCACCCACAGACACTGACTCAGGTATAAGCCGAGGGGGGTCTTTTTCAGCACAAAAAATGTGCTGAAAAACTCGGCTTATACTCGAGTATATACGGTATACATACTTACCTATAATTTTAATAATTGTATCTTTTAGTCCTGGACATAACTACAGGAATATATATAAAACAATATTCTTTTAAAGCCTGTTAATACTCTATTTTCTTATTTTATTATATAAAAAATCTGATATATTTTCTAGTATCGCCATACAACTACCAAGAGGCTATGCACATGTTAGTAAACTGAAGTGCACACACTACCATGAAATTATTCAAACTGTATCTTTCCAACTGGAAACCTTGTGGCATATGGAGATTTTCATGTGCCTTTGTATTTAGTGGTTACATGCTCTGTTTAACAGCAAAAGCAGGTGGGTGTTCAACAGCCTGCTGGCCTGTTACCATACTGGGAGCTCTGCTATTCACTTCACATGGACAGTGCTTTAATGTTTTAAATCATTTTTTTTACTTACTGTAATTTACTTAGACTATGTGCCATTGCAAAATGTATAAGTTTGCATTTGTTTTTAATGTATTTCTAAGGTCAACATTTTTTTTTTAGTTATGAAAAACATGTGTACCATTGCTATATCTTAAAGGAAAGCTCTCTAAAGTGAGACAAAATCCTCTTAAGACAGCTGCTACCTAAACAGGTGTCCCCAGTGGAAGATATTTCTAAATTTTTTAGGATCCTTCTATTCCTGCTCAGATGACACATTTGGATACTTCCTATGTCAATGACAGTTATCACTCAAACATTAGAGAGGATTAATGTCCCCGGCTGGAACACAGACAGTGGTAAAACCCAAGATAGGTTCTAACCCATCCCCACTTCACACTCTTTCAAAAACATTTTTTGGTTTTACATATACTATACTTTAAATAGTTTGTGTTAAAATGACATTACATATAAAATACATGTGTGATCAGAGACCAAAATATTTAAAACAGAGCTCTGGACATATATGAAAGAATTGGATTCCATTATGTATTCCTTAAAAGCATTTTTTTAATACTACTAACTTAAATACCAACATCTGTCCTTGAATTAAATTCTTGTAAAATTGTACAGTGTCAATCTAACACAGGCAGCCTATGGACAGGAAAGAGCAGACTGAGAAGAGCGATATACAGTATATGATGCACTTTATTTGCCTGATGAGCAGGTTGTTAACTGTGTTCATTTTAATGAGCTGTGTTCATTTTAATGGGCTGCCCTATGCATGAGAAACGTAGGGAAAGATGTCTCAACCCTTTTTTTTAATTGCACCGACTTAAGATAAGATGCATGGTGCTGCAGCACCATGTGGTTTGGTGTGTGTGAAAATGTGCAGTAAATGCATATGTGTTGGGGTGCCATTAGGAATTAATAACACCCCACACATCTGCTAAAGAGCAGCGCATTTCTCTGTGGGCCGAGAACACATGCGATTTTGCACATGTTCCCCAGCCACAGAGATGTGTACCAAGCCTAAGAAGAGAGGGGGGTTGTGATATGAAGGATCCGAGTCATCACACAAACATGCGAATTGGACCTCTGCTGGAAGAAAATTTTATTGCCTGGACCTCAGTGAATTTTAATTCAATACCCCTGTACTAGACTAGGGTGACCAGACACCCCAGGTTTCAGGGGACAGTTCCCGGATTGAGGACACTGTCCCCGGACCAAATCTGTGTCCGATTTTGTCCCCTGATTGGATTTGAACAGGGGCCCAAGCCATTTCAAAAACATTCAGTGCAAAATTAAAAAGAAATTCTGAATTACACCCCCCCCCCCACTCTGCTGCTCCTACTAGCTTGGGGGGGGGGTTGTTATTCCCACTTGCATGTTCTTCTGCCTTGGATCAAGTTCCAGCCAGCCATCTGCCTGCCTATCTCCTTGCCTTCCTCAGTGGAGTAATCTTCCTCTGCTCAGTTCCACTCCTCACCCAGTAGTAGCCGGGGCCCGAAGAGAGGCTGTGAGGCGGGCAGTGGTGGTGACAGGCAGAGAAAGGCAGCTGAGCTCACAGAGGGGAAGCGGATGTGGGGCTGCCAGTGCCTTCAATGCTTCAACACAGGTGTGCTTTGGGGGTGTCTGAATAGCGGATGGTATCATAACTCACAGGCAGGCATTGTAGTGACAGTGTTTCACATAACATGGCTGCTGGGACAGGGATCTGTGCCTTCCCTTAGTAAAAGCAACCTCCCCCACAGTGAGAAAACACTTGTTAGGTACACATTTAACCCTTTGCTGGAGAGATAACAGTAGGAGAAACAGTCGGCAAGTTGAGTGCTGGAGAGTTGTTAGGAGTAACAGTCTGCAGAGGGACGGTCTGCAGGGTAGTGCGCATATACAACAGTGTATATGGACTTCATGTAATATAATTCTTTGGCCATCCCACAGTTATCCCTTATCCCCATCCAAGTTATTTCCCCTAAATAAAACAACAAAAACAAGAGCCAGCATGGTCAGTGTCTACGAATGTGTGAAATATGGTGTGATTGAGGGCAGCTATAGGATGAACCACTACTACCAGCCACTCTCAAGGGAGCACATGGCTACACAACTATCAGTCCATCCTCTCACTCCGTGGTACTAGGTGTAATCCTAGGCTTTGACCTGTCCTTTCAGCCCCAAATCCAATCACTGTCAAAAGCTTGAAAGCTTCATCTCCACAACATCTCTAAAATTCACCTCTTTTTAACTAACGAAACCACCAAACTACTCATTCACTCCCTTGTTATCTCTCACCTTGACTATTGCAACTCCTTTCTCTTAGGCCTATCTCCCCTTCAGTCTATCATGAATGCTGCTGCCAGACTTATCTGCCTTACCAACAACTCTATGTCTGCCATCCCTCCCTCTCTGCCAATCCCTCCACCGGTTTCCCATTGCCCAGTGAATTAAATTCAAAATACTACCAATAACATACAAAGCCATTCACAACTCTACCCTGAGCTACATTCTCAATCAAAATATCACCCAAACCATCCTCTCCGCTTCTAGCTCTCTTGCCTCCTCCTCCCATGTTCATCTCCAGGACTTCTCCAGAGCCTCTCCCATCTTCTGGAACTCTCTATCTCAATCCATCCAGCTATCTCATACTCTGCCCACCTTTAGCTGATCCTGTCAGGGAAATCATATGCACAGTTGTGCATGAAGTTAAAGACGTGCACAAAGATGTGCAATTGCTCATTATAATTCTCGAGTGACAACTAAAGGTTCCCTAACTCACACGCATGTACATAATTCTCAAGTGACAACTAGATGTGCCCTAACTCTCCACTCGTGTCCACATTAGAGTTGTATGTGTGAATTCTTGGTGATCTCACTTGCCTATTTAACGTGGCTCCAGAGACCAGAAGATTGCTGAGTGGTCGTCAGCTTCTACTGTGACCTGATCCTGTTTGTTCCTGTGTATACTCAGCCTGTTTTACTCTGCTCATTCCTGATACCTTGTTGCTAACGTGGCTTGTGACCTGACTCTGCCTTTTGCATACCAGTCTGGTGCCTTCTCTGCTCGTCTGATACTGACCCTGACTTAGCCCTAAATCTGTTCTGGATCCAATTCTGTACCTCTGCTGCTTGGCCATTTCTGGCTTTTGCCTGCCTGACCACCCACGATCCTGCATCCGCCTGCTCACCAGCTTGGTTGCTGCCTGCTGTTCTGCACCCGCTGCTGTGTACCTGCACCTGCCAGTCTACCAGTCTGCCTGCTGTCCTTCACCTGCTGCCGTGTATCCACATTGGCCAGTCCACAAGTCTGCCTGCTGCTTGGCACCTGCTGCAAGTACCTTCCATCCAGGATCTGCAACCAGGCACCCGTCCCACTCTGTGCCCTGTTATATCCTGTCACCACCTTCAGGAAAACAGGACAGCAGGTGTAAGAGAAAGCCCTCCCGTCAGCTCGGCCTCAACCAGGTACATGGCAGATCCCTGAAAACTCCTTCTATCTTCAGGGAAGCCTATCCTGCCTCCACCCAACAACTGAACTTTTGATCCCTCCATCAGCTCACCCCTCAGTTATTACCTTTTGTACCACTTGCGCCAGACTATTAGATTGTAAGTTCTTATGAGCAGGGCGCTCTTAACCCTCTTATATTATATTGTATTGTAACTGTAATGTCCCCCTGTATATTGTAAACAGTTGACGCTATATAAATCCTGTATAGTAATACTAATAGTAATTACAAAAGGATATTAATGTATACAGTATTAATTATTTACCTACCTGTACTACATAAGACTTTAGCAGCGTCTTATCAATGCACTACAGGACAGTGTGAAAACTATTTTTTTCCTACTTTTGGCAGATGTAATGTTTATGTGATTTTTACATCCAAAATTATTTTGTTTACCTAGTAAAAAGGTTTCCTGAATTAGGTTTGAAGAACAAATAGAAATGTGTGCCTTAATAATACATGAAAATTTTCCTTCATTAAAATACCTGAAACATATGTTCCTGTATAGGACCTTATTATTGCACCTGCTAATAACACTTTTAGCATGCCCTGTGCTTCATGCATTGGGCCCTTTTGTGCGATAGTTAAGGTAACTGTTGATCACAATAGCATTGTTATAAATAGTCAGAAGAGTGGCAACAACAATGAAGGATTACCAATCCTATTAGAAGGACACAGTTACTAAACATGCATATGTGGAAAGGCGAGAACTACAGATGCAGAGACGTGCCTACATACTGGCTATTGTCCCTGGCCGGTGAACGCTCCCTAAGATTTCTTTAACAATAATACTTCTTTTGTTGGTCCATACAATGGGCATATCCTTGAGAATCTGCTTTTTTGGAATCCTAAGTGCAATACTCTGAAAGCATGAATCTGTAATATATATATATATATATATATATATATATATATATATATATATATATTTGTACATATAGAATTATTTGCATGAGCTGGGATAATTCATATAGTGTAACATGAAAAAATGCATGCTGTAGATGCTGCACATTCCCTGGGTGTTTTTAGATATGTATAGTTATTTTTGTAGATAAAAACTATTTCCTTAGCTTTATGGTGTGCTGTATTATGAACATCCTCTGCACTCATAAATGAAATGCTAATGAACTGCTTGCTGAGTCTAATTAAATATGATGCTTACCTTAAGGTTAATGTTTTCATTTGATGCTCCTAGCAATGTGTCACAGGTGAGATGGAGCACAGGTCCAAGTGGCTGAGCTGTGTAGAGGAGTCCTATGATATGCTGTGCAGAGTGGTCCTATGTAGGGGATTCTGAAACAAGCTCACTGCTATGTGTGCATATGAGCAGATACATCAGGACTGGCTGCTCTGCTTCAAGTGATGAGAGGAGGATGCTGTGTGCGTGTCTCAGCGACTTGTTGCGCTCTCCTACACTGTTAATTCACCAATGCAGCAATCAGAAGGATAAGATATCAAAAAACAACAAAGGAATATTTAAGCAGAGTCATGTAAAGGAAGGGTAGGAAGAGGTATTCAGTATGATATGCTTTATTTTATTCTCTGTTAAAGTGAAGCTTTCAACCCTTTCACTAAAACACAAATTAGCATGCATCTTTGCAATTAATGTGTTTTTATTGCCTGGCAGTAGTGAAATGGGCTACCTGGCACTCGGGGCTCTTGTTTTTTGAACACCCCCTCCTCCACATGAAAACATTGGGAATAAATGAAGCGATCCAATCCCATATCTGTCACAGTACAGATCTCCCCGAACATTGCTATGGTGGAGGGCAGAGCCCAGAAAATGCCCGAAAAAACACAAAGACTGAACTGGGCAACTGAAGCAATTATGAGGCCCAGAGCAAATATCTGAGGAACATGAAACAGGATAGGAAGGTATTGATGCTCTTTTTTTTTAAAGACAACTTTTCAGGCAAAATGTAAAAAAAAAAAAAGTTTTTAAAGGAAACTTATGGCTAGAGAGTATTGAGCCTACCTTTTAGCATATCTCTTTTGGAAAATAGTACTTGTCTGACTGTCATGATGTTTCAGTGGCATTGACACACCTTGACAAAATGCAGACCAGGAGTTCTGACTTCATAATGACTTTTTCATCTTCATGTTTTTTGCAGGTCAGTGATTCTGAAAGTGCCAAACGAGAGACAGCTAGTATTGTAACAGAATGGGCAATGGGCTGAATGATCAGACAGGGCGTAATTGTAACTTGTATTTTAATGAACAGATGCAGTTAGAATCAATATTGCAAAACAAGATCAGAATGGTAAAGAGCATGCATACCCTGCAGAATAATACAATATTAGATACAAAACTGCACAAAGATGGACTTTTCAGAGCATTGTTCCTGTGGCTTTATCATGGTAACATGGCTGCAGTGCATAGTCTTTTTAAGACTGTAGCAACAGAGAGTCTAGCTAAAAAACAATACTTTGGTAAAACAGTTCAGAACGCAAACACCATCCCTCTCAGTGAAGTCCAGGGTAGCTTAGGTAACAGGCAAACAGCTGGAGGGATCCAAAACCCAAGGAAACAGGGCCACCCCACTGGAATTGCATTTCTAATAGCAATTGAAGATGCATGCAGTGGTGTATCATCCATGGGTGCAGGGTGTTCACTGAACATGGGCCCTGAGGGGTGGGGGGCCTACTGTGCTCTGACCCACACTGCACCCATGGATGATCTCTCCCTGGTTGACAGCCGGGGATGATCAGTGCAGTGTGGGCTTGCATACGGGCCCACTAATTTCATGATACGCCCCTGCCTGCATGATATTAGGCTCCTACCCAGATGCCTGCACACTGGTTCTGACAGTGGAGGGCCTATCATCTGGCTACAGATCCTTTGTGTAGCGGATTGCTCTACATCAAAGTTTACCTAGGCAAGCTGATAGAACTCTTGTTAAACACTGACACAGCTTGTCAGCTGCATGAGTGATTTCACCCCTCCAGTTTTGTTTCTTCTCACTTCATTACAGGAAGACAACTTTCTCTGCCCTTTCCCCTAACTATTTGTTACACCTACCCGATCTTCCGGGAGCCTGATGGTGAGGGGTGAAGTGGGGAGGGTTACGCAATCCTCAGTGTTAGGGTGTCGGGCATGGTGGGAGAGATCAATGAAAAAGAAGTTGAGCGCCAGTCACTTTTATTCTTTAAACAAAAGAAAGTTTATTTCTCAGCAGGAGAAATATGAGAGATAGGGGAATATGGCACAGGGCACCCTTAGTAGCAATCAATAGGTAGGCAGACTCCGTTGACAAATATAGGTGAAGTGAGACAGACAGCAGTACAGAGAAAAAGAGCCTTTAAGCTGAACCAACACATCTGTACTTGTAGGACAGGCTGTCTTCTCTAGTAACTAAACACTACTCACAGCTTCAAATACATGGATTCACTTGAATGGATTCTCTCCTTAAGTCCTCCCAGCCACTTCATAGCCTCCTGCTCATGAAGAGTCCCCTCTGGTGCTTCATCAGAACTCCACCCCTCTTAGAATCCTTTCAAATCTTTGGCAGGCTTCCATCAATAGAACCTGAACACTCGGATAGGCCTCAGAAAAGCCTAGCATCCGGCAGCCTCCTGGATAGACCTCAGGCTTCAGGCCTAGCAGCTAGGAGCGGTTTCACATGCATCCACCCACACAGAGCTGGGTGGGAAGGACTAACTCAGATCACATGACTTTTTCCAGTTAAATACCTTTTCCCAGCATGCAACACACCCGAGCTGATTGGCTGAGAAAATTATGTTTAACAATAACTTGAGTATTACTGTAGCTCATCACTCTAATGTCAGAGGCAACAGCTCCACCTACCGACAGAAGGGAGAAACCACATTAACTAGAATGAAGCCATTTAATCCCTTACACTGTAAATCAACCAGGCTGGCTACCACCCAGCATAACTAGATTTACCAGTAATCCTATTCTAGGGTAATGGCACTACATATTCATTGGCAGAACGAACTCAGCCAATCTTGGGAGGGTTGAGGGAACTCTGGGAAGCGGAACTCTGAAAAGGGAACTCTGGGAAACAGAGTTCTTAACACAGGCTGCTTCATTGTAGTCTATATATTGTGAACTACAAGATCTAGCAGCCTTTGCAACAGGAGAAGAAATCTTACCATGGAGCTTCCGGGGAGGGGACAGAGCTACTATGGGGAGGAAAGGAGTCTGGATGTGGAACGGAATGCTGCAGCCTTAGATCTGGCGGATCACGCCTTCTACAGTGAGGAAGTCGGTGGTGGGCATCCAGATCTTAAAGGGAGTCCCAAGGGCATCCCCAGACAACCCAGTCAGTGCGTGATGTTCCTGGGGGAGGTGTCATTCTGACATTTGTAAGGACGAGTACTACAGCGCTTCCCTCGTGGCCCTTTGGACACAGGATTTGGTGAGAGGGCTGTCGCCCAATACTTCTTAAACCAGAACTCTACATTACCGCCTTTATTGTGCCTTTCTAAAGTTAAATGGAAATGTGATGCTGCTACACTCTGCCTGGCAGTGAAAATACTTGTTCACTATTCCATAGGATTACAATACTGGTTGCTAGCAAACCTTCTGGATGTACTGAGTTTCACTTCATTACAGAAGATGAACAAGTGCACCACCGTATAGTAATTCCAGGGCCCTATCAGTGTTTGGAAAATTAGTTGCCTATAAGTGGATCCATGCTGGGGGTTTGATTCAGTGCACTGGGTCAGGTATCAAGGTTAAGCCGGTCTTCTGGGACTGTGGTGCTAGGGTGAAGGAGAGAGGGGGCTGACAGCCACGGATAAGGCCATTCCTGTACCCTCCTTCTGCCTGGACTCATATACCCAATTTGCTTGGGGTTTGCTAAATGCTTTATTGAAGTTATTGGTACATTTGCTTGATCTGCCATTCTCAAGTGCTTACCTCTGTTCTTGAGCCCATTTCACTTAAAGGGGTCCTCCAAGACCAGACGGAGTTGCCTTTCTTTTATATTTACCAGTAACCCTTTGTTTTATTATATCTCATCACACTTACCTACTACCTTATATCACCGTGACTGTTATATCCTCTTTTAAGCAGTCATACATTAAAGCCTCATACACACGGGCGTATGAGGGAAAATAAGCAAAACGTTGAGTCCGACATTTTTGAAAAATCTGCGTTTATTCCGGTGTTTTGCATCGGCGTTAGTGAGCATTAATGAGCGTCGGCGTCAGTCTGCATTTTTTTTTTTTTAAATGTCCTCTGCTATATTTTAACCTAAAAACACCGGCGTCAAAAGCGCCGGTTAACGCCGGCACGGCGTTAGTGAGCGTTTTGCCGCATTAGCATCAAAAACGCTAAATCGCTACAGCCTCAGAACGTGCTGGTCCCGCGTTCTAAATACAGCTCACTAATGCCGATGCCCTCTACAGCTCAAAAACATCAGCATTTTTATGGGTCCATTGAATAACATGGAGAGCTGTAAAAAAACGCCCAAAAACGTAGCATTAAAAAACGCCCGTGTGTATGAGGGCTAAAAGTTGCCTTTTGATTTCACCATAATCTGTGTCTGTTGTTGTGGTATTTGCATTATACTTTTGCAAGATGTGCCAGTGGGGTTAAGCCTGTTCTTTGGGTTGAGAAGGCAGAGTAAAGAATCAACATTATTCAAGCGGTTCCTGCGGGGGTAGCGCTACATTTGCTTAGCTACTTATGCTTCAGGTGATTTCCTTCTCAGGTCCTGAGAAAGGAAGCAGAGAAACTAATTTGTATCTGAGTATGGTGAGTAAATAAGTAACCTGTTACAGTATTCTTTAAGGAAGATCAGCAGTGGCAGAGCCCTACATTCTTCTTGGGACAGGTTTCCTTGTTGTATAAGTAAGGGAGTTGATTAAGGCCCCTTTCACGTTCCGTGTGCAGGGTCCGTTTTTGCTCAGCGGGAATCGTTCCGCTGATCCCTACTGAGCCAATGGATGACAGATTTGTCTCCGCAAACTGTGCGGAGACGGATCTGTCAGAGCTCCGCTCTACTTTATGGAAAATCGGATGACAACGGACCGTCTGTCCATTGTCATCTGATCCCCAGAGGGATGCAAAAATAGGGTTTCCATCCGTCTGACTTTACGGGTTATGGATCAGATGTCAGCAGACATGTCACCACTGACATCCATCGCTCCATCGAGGAGAATGGGGCATCCGTTCAGGTCCGCCTGAAAAACGGACAGGCGGACCTGAAAGCCCGTGTCAATGGGGCCTAACTCATAGTCATGGAAACTTCTGTTCTACTAATTGGCTGCACACTGGTTGCAACTTAAAGAGGAGTTCTGCCTGGGGAAAAAGAAATTAAAAGCCAGCAACTACAAATACTGTAGCTACTGACTTTTAATATATGGACACTTACCTGTCTAGGGAGCCCGCGATGTTGGCACACCAGCCATTTTCAGATCGGCTGTCGGGTGCTGCCGCCACCATCTCCACTAAGGGAAACCAACATTGAAGCCTTTTGGCTTCTCTGCCGGCTCCCCACTGCGCATGCACGAAGTACACTTTCTAATTGGCCCGCGGGCAGAGGAAGGCGGAGGGTCGAGCTTTTTGCCTTGCCAAAAACAGGTCCCCGTTCCCCCCTTCCCCCTGAAAGGGGCCAAATGTGGCACCAGAGGGGGGAGAAAGCAAATAAGTGGAGGTTCCACTGCTGGGTGGAACTCCGCTTTAAGTCCCCATGCACACAGGGCATTAGAAAAAACGAGCTGAAAAGCCATTACCAATGTTAGGAAAAAGGGGCTGTAAATACATACTTTTAGTATCTCTTTGCATTGGCATTAATGCATGTTTAGCCGCGTTGGCTTTTACCACCGTTTCTCTGTCTCTATTCAAAATCAATGGTTCCCGTCTTAACTGATCTGACTTTCAGCGCATTGATTTGAATAGAAGTCACATCCAAGTCGGATCATGATGATCCGACTTGTGGAATGACTTGTGCTTTTGAGGATCCTTATGAGGAACCCCATGCCAAATTTTTTAAAAAAACCAGCGTGGGGTCCCCCCTAAGATTCATACCAGGCCCTTTGAGTCTGTTATGGATCTTGAAAGGGAACCGCACGCCAAAATGAAAAAAAAAATGGTGTGGGGTCCCCCCAAAATCCATACCAGATGCTTATCCGAGCATGCAGCCCAGCAGGTCAGGAAAGGGGTAGGTGAGGGAGCAGCCCCTCTACTGGACCATACCAGGCCACACGCCCTCAACATAAGGGGGTTGCTGCTTTGGGGCAGGGGGGGCTCCGTGCCCCCCCACCCCAAAGCACCTTGTCCCCATGTTGACAACCCTGGGTGGTGGTGGTTGTTGGGGGTCTGCAGGCGGGGGGCTTATGAGAATCTGGAAGTCCCCTTTAACAAGGGGGCCCCAGATCCCGGCCCCCCTATGTGAATGAGTAGGGGTACATTGTACCCCTACCCATTCACCCAACAAAAGATGAAGTGTAGTGTAAAAAAAAAACAAGAGACGGATTTGACAAGTCCTTTATTAAAAATCTTCCTCTGGTCTTCTCCCTCTGGTCTTCTCTGCCACTGCTGTCTTCTACGCTGCTGATCCGTTCCTCTTCCGACGCTGTCTCCTCTTGCTGTGCCAGTTCCGCACTCTGTCAGTTCTTATATAGTTATGGTAAGTGGCCATCCAGTGATGTCACCATGAGACTCCGCCCCTTGTGATGGCACGTGATGTCACAATGGGCAGGGTCTCATGGTGACATCACTGGATGGTCATGCCCCATGACTATAAGAACCAGCGCGGAGTGGAGCTGTCACAATGATGGGAGACAGCATTGGAGGAGGACCCGTTCCTCAGCGAAGAAGACAGTAGCAGCGGAGAAGACCGGACAAAGAAGACCGGAGGGAGAACACTGGAGGGAGAAGAAAGGAGAAAGAAGAATGGAGGAAGATTTTTAATAAAGGACTTGTTAAAACTGTCTCTTGTTTTTATTTACACTACGCTGCCTTTTTTTGGGGGTGAATGGGTAGGGGTACCCCATACTAGTTCACATGGGGGGGCGGGATTTGGGGTCCCCCCTTTCTTCTGCGGGGCTGCATGCTCAGATAAGGATTTGGTATGAATTTCGAGGGGGGAACCCGATGTCGTTTTTTTTTTTCATTTTGGCGTGGGGTTTCCTTTAATGATCCATCCCAGACTCAAAGGACTTGGTATGGATCTTGGGGGTTCCTTTTAAAGATCCTCAGAGCACCACATCATCATAATCTGACTTTCATTCAAATCAATGGGCTCTCATAGGGAACCATTGTTTTGGACATGTCAAGAAAAACAGCTGTATCCAGCTGTAACGCCGGTCCTTGGAGCGCGATGGGCCCTGAGTTTTTTTTTGAAGCTTGAAAATGCCTATTGCACTTACAGCTTCTAAAAGCCTATGTGTGCATGAGGCCATAGAATAGCATGGAGAGGCGTTTTTAAGCTGGAAAAAAAAAAAAACGTCTGACACTGGTAAAAACAGCTGTAAAAACACCCTGTGTGCATGGGGACTAAGTGAACACAAAACATTCCTTTAGTTAATCATTAGAACAGTTTTTTTTTATTTTTCTTTTGTTCATATTATGCAGCCAATGTAGGTGTTTCTTGAAATCTCTCTTATTTTAGCTACTGCAGCTTTCACAGTTCTAACCATGCCAATAGCATTTGGTGTTTTATTTCATGTGGCATGTGACTTTACATTATTCTATAACCTCATTGACAAGAGAAACACAGTGAATCGAGTCACTGCTTACCATAATACATGAAGACTCTATCTATGAACAGAATGAGTAATGAATGTGTAATGCAGATAAAAGAGTGTGATCTCGGCATTCACTTCACACATTCGGTGGAACCTCATGTACAGAGGCTGACAACAGCATTAGTTCTATTATCTCTAATCAGCCAGTGCTGACGACCGCATAACAAATTGACATTCTATAGCAAACTCGCTGGTTTGCCATCTTTAGCTGCTGATCTTGAAATCATAGCATTAAATGAAATGATAGCAATGTTTATATTGCTCCGAATGTACATAGTAGATATAAAAAAATAAGTTTAATGCCTGTTTCTCGTGTTTTTGTGGCAATAAAGATGTATCAATTTTGATAATGATCATTAGGGATGAACATTTCCATGAAAATTCTGCAAAAATCAGAGGACTTTTACCATTTTGAAAAAATGTATTGGAGTGAATAGGGTAGAGAAAAATAAAGCTATATCCGGGGTTGTAACTCTTCCTAATGAATTGCTGAATAAGGCTGGCCATAGATGTCTGAGGGCTGATAAAAAAAAAAAAAAAAAAAAGGAATGGGTTCCCCCATCCACACAAGTGAGGCGGATGGAGGAATCCTCCCTGCTGTGCTATTGTATTCTGGCAGCAAGAAGAATGCCCTGCTGCCAAAAATACACTGATCAGCCTGTCAGCTGCAGTTGGCAGATCAAGAAAAAATTTCCAACAGTCCCATTCAACACAATCGTTAAATCAACTTCTGTCGAGCGGGATAGATCCAAATTCAGCTGGTCCCTGCTGATCCAGTTGAGTTTTGATCCATCTATAGGCAGCTTTAGTGTAGAAATATTCTAAGCTAGATAACTTGCTTAAACTACACTAAATAAACGCCATCACCTTTAGCTGTGTTAAAATCAAAATGCCTACTTAGGGAAGTCACAATAATTTTTATTTATTCTATTACTTATTTTACAAAT
This sequence comes from Glandirana rugosa, assembly GCA_018402905.1. Taxonomy (NCBI): domain Eukaryota; kingdom Metazoa; phylum Chordata; class Amphibia; order Anura; family Ranidae; genus Glandirana; species Glandirana rugosa. The sequence continues at coordinate 186,793 of BLSH010109380.1, forward strand.
AAATCACTTATAGAGGGATCTTCCATGAGATTGATTGCAGAGCATACTGGGCTTTCTAATAAGAAAGCACAACATTCCCTGCTCTCTTTTGATGGCCTCTCTCAGACTGAAAATCCCTTTGTTTTGTATGAGAATGAGACAAGGGGAATATTTAGCTGTGTGTATTGTAATGGACTTTAATAGCAGGTCAGATTTCTCCAGGCTATTCACATTGTAGTGCCTCGGTTGAACCAGGTGCTGGCAGGAAGTGTTAACTATGAAATACCCATATTTATCATTTCATATTTATATGGATAAAACAGAATCCACCCTGCTAAATTCTCCAGATGCACAGCCATTCAAACCTGTGTTACCCTTCTTAGTCGAGGAAGTGACATTTAGTCACAAAATGCATCAATGGTGTTGAATAAATACTTCAAATTGAGCTAACTCCGCTTTTCTGACCTTTTTCTCTTTCAAAAAACACCTACAAAACAGGTGCCTCTGCTGCATAATGAACCCCCTGGGCTTTCTTATCATCCAATCACAACCAACCCACAGTCCTGATGTCACTACAGTGGACTTTGAACTGGGCCTTGAATGCAACAAGAGCAACATAGATATTCCCCAGATGAAGAGAGATATATTATCCTTATCACAAGATTGTGTATACCATAGGTCTACGTCATCCGCAGCCTACATGATGTAAGTCGAATTATTCATTTCATTATTACATATACCCAAAGCTTTTTCTGTTAATGTCTTTCAACCACATTCTATGCTATAAGAGCCCTCTTATCTTCTTCCTCTTCTCCTTTTTTGGGGCTACCTCCAAGTGTCACCACATTTATACTCTGGATACCGCCACTTGAGATACAGACTTGTTCACTTTTGACTGTCTTTCTCAGATTGAGAATCCCTATGATTTGTATGAGAAAGCAACAGAGAGAATGTATTTAGCTGTGTGTGTTGTGAAGGACTTTAGAAGTAGGAGGCCAAATTTCTCTGGGCTGTTCACAATATAGCAGTAAGAATGACTTAGCAAAAGTTTAAAAAAGTGTGAAAGAGTGAACCAGATGCTGATAGAAAGTGATAATTATTAAAAACCCATATGCAATATTTCATTTGTATCTGAATAAAAAAACACGTTTTAGTCCTATGCATAATATAAATTATCCCTGTACCCTGTAATCCACTGCATCAGAATTTAGCACATTTCCTTACATATGGTATGTGATGTTCATGTCTTCTCTCTTCATTGCTTGATACATGAATCTCATTCAAAATTCCAAGGCATGTCGGAATCTACATTGTAATGAATAGTGGTAAAAGTGGGAGGAGCTTAAAGGAGTGTGGCTAAATTAATTCTAGCCCACTCTGGTTCAAGGTTGTTTAAGGCTCAGGGGTCAGGAGTAATGATGCATACAGTGCAGGGGTCAGGTGTAATTTATGTACACAGTGCAGGGATCAGAAGTAAATATTATACAGAGTGCATGGGTCAGGAGTAAATAACATACAATGTGTAATAATTAGGAATAAGTAACAAACAAAGTGCAGGCATAAGGAGTAAATACGGCATCAGTGCATGTGGCCAGTAGTAATTTATGTACACAGAGGTAAAGAATAAATAAGGTTCAGAGTGCAGGGGTAAGGAGCAAGTAACATACAGAGTGTAGAGGTAAGGAGCACGTAACATACAGAGTGTAGGCGTCGGGAATAAGTAGGATACCGAGTGCAGGGGTCAGGAATAAGTAAGATACTGAGTGCAGGGGTCAAGAATAAGTAAGATACTGAATGCAGGGGTCAGGAATAAGTAACATACTGAGTTCAGGGGTCAGGAATCAGTAACATACAGAGTGCAGGGGCCAAGAACAAGTAACATATTGAATGCAGGAGTCAGGAATAAGACCACACACTCACATGCATACATCATACGCACACACGCACACACACTTACTTACATATATACATACACTTGCAAACATAAATGCACTCACATACAGTTTCTCACAAAAGTGAGCACACCCCTCACATTTTTGTAAATATTTTATTATCTTTTCATGTGACAACACTGAAGAAATGACACTTTGCTACAATGTAAAGTAGTGAGTGTACAGTTTGTATATCAGTGTAAATTTGCTGTCCTCACAAAATAACTCAACACACAGCCATTAGGGCCAGTTCACACTGCTTTGTGCGGCCAGATCGGATGTGATCCGCACCTCACTGCAGTGTGAATCACATGTCATCTCTATGCGATGTGATCTCAGCCATACAGATAGAATGGCTGAAATCGCATTCGGAACAAACTCTCACAGGGCCCTTTTTTCCACAGTAGCAGAAATGGATCGCATGGGTGTTCACACCCATGCTGCATACAGAAAAATGAAATAATCTCCCATTAAGCCCATTACCACTGAAAGGGTGACAATGTAAATGATGGAGGAGGGATACAGTGACAGGGGGAGCACAGTGACAGGGAGCACAGTGATGGGGGTACTGTGACAGGGTGGAACACAATGACTGGGGGGGCACAGTATAGAGGAAGCACAATGAGGGGAGGAGCAAGTGATGGGAGGACACAGTGACAATGCTTTAGCACAGTGACGGGGGAGAACTGTGACAATGCTATAATACAATGACAATGCTTTAACACAGTGGCAGGCGGACACCGCAATGGGGAGTAAATACAGGTAACAAAGATTTATGCAGAAAGGAGTGATTTGGGGGAGGGGGGGCACTTTGGGAGGGGAGAGGAATTGTGCGAGAACGTGGGGTTGGGGGTAGATTTGTATTAGAAGGGGGAGAGGATTTGTGTTTGGGGGGAGG
>BLSH010109380.1:189909-203812 GCA_018402905.1 Glandirana rugosa
GACAACTCGACGGACTTGAACACGATAGGATATAAACACATTATACAAGTAAATGTTAAGACATTTCATAATCCGTCAGGGTTAAATAGATTACAAATAGATAGAGAAGGACTCATATGAGACTCCGACCCAAGTACAGGCGAACACAGAAAACACACACAATAGAAGATTTGTGCTTGGAGGGGGGGCTTGGGAGGGTGGATTTGTGGGGGGGGGAATTTGTTCTGGGAGGGACGAGTGTGCAGAATAGTGCTATTTTTTTTTGAAGAGGGGGGCCTGTTTGCCAGATTGCTGCTCCCATGCCACATTTGCATTTGCATTTCGGAAGTGTGCCACAAACACACCTTGTGCTTGCGGTATCATTAATTGTTATTGGCACACCAAACATGGGTAGCAACTGTGCATTTGCTGCATGTTTTGTCATGTGGCAAACACACTGCACTCCACTCCAAAAAAAGTTTTGGAGCTTCTTTGGGGCACTTGTCAAGTTTTCAAGCAAACGGGCTGCCCTATGCGCGACAAACATAAACGCTCCATAACACACACAAAAGACACAAGCGGACATGAACCCAGCCTCAGAGTATACTCAGGAAGAGATAGATAAACATTAGATAAATTGGGACTGCCTAATACTTTACAGAATTGTAAATGAACATATTACACAAATATAGGATAGCACAAGTTCAGGCAGCTCAACAGAAAATATATAACCACAGAGCCTGATTCTATACTTTTTCACCTAGTTTTGTTATTGGTCCCAATGGTTGAAAGCATATTCTTGGTTAAATGGAACTGGACAGGTAAAAAAAAATTCAACAGCCGGGGAAAAGCAAACCTGAACAAAGTAATTCACTCAAATGTAATAATATCAGTGGAGGCTGGTGAAATTTTAGGATGGGGGGGCACCAGGCCCACCCTTCCTTTTTGACCCCTCCCACTTCTCATAAGCCCAACCCCTTACCTTGTGTCAGGAGTATACAGCCCAGCATCACCAGATAGGGGTATACAGAGTCACCAGATAGGGGTATACAGAGTTACCAGATAGGGGTATACAGAGTCACCATATAGCAGTATACAGAGTCACCAGATAGCAGTATACAGAGTCACCAGATAGCAGTATACAGAGTCACCAGATAGCAGTATACAGAGTCACCAGATAGGGGTATACAGAGTCACCATATTGCAGTATACAGAGCCCCAGATAGCAGCATACAGAGCCCCGGATAGCAGTATGCAGATTCACCATATCGCAGTATACATAGCACCAGATAGGGGTATACAGAGTCCCAGATAGGGGTATACAGAGTCCCAGATAGGGGTATACAGAGTCCCAGATAGGGGTATACAGAGTCCCAGATAGGGGTATACAGAGTCCCAGATAGGGTATACAGTGACCAGATAGGGGTATACAGAGTCCCAGATAGGGTATACAGTCACCAGATAGGGGTATACAGAGTCCCAGATAGGGTGTACAGTCACCAGATAGGGGTATACAGAGTCCCAGATAGGGTATACACTAGATGATCCATCTGTCCATTGCAGTCTGCAGCTGGGATGTCCTGGCTCTGGCTCACACTGACTGGCCCCTGCCTCGCTGCTCCAGTGGCAGTGGACTGTCCTCCTCTCCTCTCATCGTGGATGGTCTGTGGAAGTCCCGGCGGAGTGCTGCGCCTGCATGATTAATCACGCAGCCAGCACGTCCACCATAGTCCTGCCGCCGCCCACAGCATCCAATGACAGAGAGTCATTGGCTCTGATGGCTCAGGGGGTAGCCAATCAGTCTATGTGTGTGCGCCTGTTCAGCGCACACACATAGTCTTTTATTACTGACCAATTGGCTCACTACTTGCTGTCAGCTGACAGCAAGGAGCCGAGGAAAAAAAAAAGAAAAGTCAATATACCGGCACCTCCTGCAGGGGGGCCGGGTTAACTTTTTTTTTCCCCCTTGTCAGCTGCGGGCAAGTGCCCCTTATGGAGCAGCCGCCGCTGAATAATATAGCAAAGTTTTTTGGGGACACACTAAGCTCTCTCTGAGGACTACAGAACACTTACTGTTGTAGGTGTGTTAAGGATAGGAGAAGATTGGTAGTTCTGTAGTTCTAACACATTCCCTAGGGTAACGGCGCTGCTCCTCCATAGATACAGTACAGTGAGTGAGTGTTGTCACCAAAGAACAGGAAGTATGTTAACTGCAGTTTTACCAGGTTCTGTTCTGTGAATACTTTGCAGAACACTTTGCATTCTGGGAAAATAATAGAAGTTTTGTAAATGGATAAATGGGATGGGGAGTGATGGGAGTCCTTCATTGTTAGACCCCTTTCACATGGGCGACTCCGTCTTACGGATCCGCCTGCTCAGTGGGGGGGGATTGCTCCGCTGATCCCTGCTGAGCAGGCGGATGACAGGTCCTGCTCTCCTCTATGGGTAAATTGGGTGGAAACGGACCACCTGTCCATTTTCATCTGATCCACCAGACAGATGGAAAATAGGACCACCATCTGTCTGGATTTGGCAGACAGGATCGGATTGGATGGCGGTGGGTGTCAGCGAACATGTCTCCACTGAAATCTGCCGCTCCATAGAGGAGACTACAAGGTCCAATCAGGTCCACCTGAAAAACTGACAAGTGGACCTGATCGGAAAGCCTGTGTGAAAGGGGCCTTAGAGCTGTGGCAGTTAAAGCGGAGTTCCACCCAAAAGTGGAACTTCCGCTTTAAGAGAAGGTGACCCCCCCCGACATGCCACAATTGGAATATCATTTTTTTGGGGGGGGGGGGCAGGGACCCTGTTTTCACAGGGTCCCAGGTCCACTTCCTCTCCTTGAGTCGCGGCTCCAGAAGGAAGTTCACCTCCCCCCCCTCCCTCTCGGTGATCTTCTGTGACACGTCACAGGACCCAGAAGATACACCGGCCATTCACAAGGCGCAGCGCGACTCAGGCATGCGCAGTGCGCGCCCAGTTTTGAAGCCAAAGCCAGGCGCCCACACCTGTGATGCCGGCGCCGCTGAGGGGAGGGGGAGAGGAGCGAGCCCTTGGGTGACCGCATCGCTGGAGCGAGGGACAGGTGAGTGTCAAAAAAAAGCATCCTTTTGGTAGCTGCTGACTTTTAACCAGGTGGAACTTGGTTTTAACCCACGGAGCACTGAAAGCTCAACACTGTGAGGATGAGCTAACATCACTGAAGGGAGAATCTTTACGTAAGCAGCAGGATGTGGGATACACTTCATTAGAGGAAAGATATGTCACTGGTGCTGTTTCCTTAACAAAATTTTTTTTCTTTTTACTAAGCTTCACATTTGCACAATCTACCTCTCGCAACACATAAAATCCCCCTTTGAACAGAAACATGACAGCTGCCTTTACTGACTAGCTCTGGACTGTCATCTTTATATAGACAGCTTGGCAAGCCAGTGACCTGGAACAAGCATGTACATTTCAGGCGATCACGTCAGGGCATACAGTATATCTTTAAAAAGAAGTCAGTTGCAGTGGCGGTTCTCATGTCTTTAACCTGACAATTTCCTTATCTCACCCATAAACACATAAGCTGCATGCAAAGAACTTGTGCGCATGGCCACCTGACAATAAACGTGGGTGTGTTTCCCCACCCAGGAACTACAGGTGCTGCATACAGCTGTCCATAGATAGCAATGGCTAACTAGAACACTCTGTGTCCATGGTCATACATCTGTGAGTGTGTTTATGAAAGTACTCACATAGACCCACGTACAGCTGTGTATAGCCATTGCTTTCTATAGCCAGCTGTACACAGTCACCCAGGGAAATACGTTCAGGTTTAATGTCATATAGCCCAAGGCTGCCATATGCATGAGGTCTTAAAGTGATAGTAAACACACACTGTAATTATTTTAATAATTAACTGTACAGTTAAAAATAACTAATTATTTTAATAAAAATAAATGTTTAAGTACCTTCTTTCCTAATCGAAGTAAGCCGTCACATGACCCAGCTCTTACCCAGCCTGTCTGCAGGGAAACAGTGGCATGAGGAGCCTCTGGTCCTCTGCTGTGGTCACACATTCAAAATAAGGAAAAAACTGCCTTTTGAATAAAGAGTAAAAATAAATTATAAATATCAATTAACTGTTTTAAATTTTCATACAAATATATATTTGAACAGATTTATCTGAGTGCCCAAAGTGTGCCAGAAATGGTGCCACATCCCAAATAAATATTGAAATGAAAAAGAAGGAAATGGTCAGGACTTTTGAAAAGGCACCATGGAGGCAACAATAATGTATAAAATCTTTTATTGGTTACAGGTAAAAAGCAGTAATGTTTAAACATTGTACAACAATCAAAGGGAAGATTTTTACAGACTGGTAAAGATAGGATAGGATCATAGAACAGCTCTAGAGCCCAAAAAGATTCACGCAGGTAATCCTACGCGTTTCAACAGTAAAGTCTTCACCTGGGGGTCTTTTTTAAGGCAAGAACTAGAGCAGCTGTTCAAAATACAAACAATGATGAGTATAAAAGTAGATTTAACCATATAATAATAAATTCATACATATAATAACCCATCAAAATAATACATACAATCACTTACTATGTATGATTAAAAAATGCAACGCACATATGCACAGCACACCAGAGTCACCCAACCCCTCCAGGTGAGCAGAGAAGCATTCAGGGGACATAAACCTAATAAATAATAAAGGCTCAATAAGAATACTGTGCCCATAAAAACTATAAGAGAAAAAGTTTGTACACCCAATAAATGAAGGTGGACCATATATCATAGTGGTATGCTGGGATTAGTAAATGGCAAGAAATGGTATTTAAATCCAAGGGCAGAGGCTATGATTGCTGAATAGGGAACCAGAGATGACAGGTGAATGTCCTCAACTGCTGCACCAAAGCAGTGTATCCCAGAGTGTCATATGAAGTCACATGGAGTATTAGAACTTAACAGGAAAGGCCCAGAAGTTTAAATTGTGAGGCATGCTGATTAAGCTTGCAAAAAACATAAGCCCCGCAAGGGTATTATAAATGGGCATATTGAAGAGGGGGGAATAACATCAAGCAGTCAAATGAATATAAAGATCAACAGGAATGACAACTTACCATGGCGCAGGAAAATGAAAGTGTGAGCGCTGGCAAGCATGACATAAGAATGTCTGATATGACTGTTATATAACTGCAGAAATTGGGGGGGGGGGGGAGGAACCATAAAGCACCAATCATCACCCGTCTTGTAATCAAGCAATCACTTAGCCAAAAGAACCACCTGGTGGGGGTAGATTGAACGGCAAATAGCGCTGGAAAAGTTTCCCGCCGTTAAGCCGCTTGTGGCTTGTAATAGAGCCACCATTCGTGTCCCTCACCCTCACGTTGATGATGGGTGCGTCACTTTCGGGAGACGGCTCCAAGGAGAATATCTTCTTCACTTCGATTGCTGCATAATGTTTAAACATTACTGTTTTTAACCTGTAACCAATAACATTTTTTTATATTATATACATTATTGTTGCCAGCATGGTGCCTTTTCAAAAGTCCCGACCATTTCCTTCCTTTCCAAATATATATTTAAAATCAAATCTTTATTATTTTTTGGCACTAACATGGGGTGGGCAGATTTCTGCCAATTACGTGCTGTGTCACACCCCTCCAGCCTGTGTCTTAACCACTTGCCGACCGCTTCGCGTACATTTACTGTGGCAAGTTGGCTCCACTGCGCAGATTGGGCAGATCTATAAACGCCAATCTATGCAGCCGTAGTTGCGGGCGCCCGCCGCCGGTGGAGCACTCTAGTGACTGCCGCACTCTGCCTGAGTGTGGCCGCAGGTCTGGTGGATGAATGGGGAACCGTCGTGTTTACATCATTTCCCGTTCTGTCAGTGGGCATGACAGGGTTCTACTGATCCCTGCCATCGGGATCAGTTAGATCTGTCATGCCCCTGCCCAGCCCCCACACAGTTAGAACACGCCTAGGGAGCACAGTTAACCCCTTGATTGCCCCCTGCAGGTTAACCCCTTCCCTGCCAGTGATATTTAAACAGTATTCAGTGGCTATTTTTAGATCTGATCGCTGTATAAATGTCAGTGGTCCCAAAAAAAGTGTCAAAAATGTCCGATCTGTCTGCCGCAATATCGCCGTTTTGATAAAAATTGCAGACCACCGCCATTAGCAGTAAAAAAAAAAATCGTAAAAACGCCATAAATGAATTCTCATGGTTTGTAAACGCGGCAACTTTTGCGCAAACCAATCAATAAATGCTTTTTGCGATTTTATTTATCAAAAATATTAGGAATAATATATATCGGCCAAAACTGGTGAATAAATTTGTTTTTTTTTATTTTTTTTTGGGATATGTATTATAGCAAAAAGTAAAAAAAGTTTTTTTTTTTTTTTTTTTAATTGTAGCTATTTTTTTGTTTATAGCACAAAAAATAAAAGCTGCAGAGGTGATCAAATACCACCAAATGAAAGCTATATTTGTGGGAAAAAAAGGACTTAAATTTCCTTTGTGTACAACATTGCACGACCGTGCAATTGTCAGTTAAAGTGACGCAGTGCCGAATCGCAAAAAGTGTTCTGGTCAGGAAGGGGTAAATCCTTCCGGGGCTGAAGTGGTTAAAATAACAGGGAGGTGAAGCCTCCATCAATCAAGATGTAATATTCTGCTCCTATTATGTTCAGCTGGCTTGTGGGCATGGAGAAGGAGGGAGGGAGTGGGCTGTCATTTACCACTGTGTATACGCCCACATGTGTGACTCTATAGTCTATATATAGTATATGGGCTGCTCAGATGTGTGATAGGGAGGAAATGTTCAGCATAGAATTTCACTGAAAACTGAGCATGTGCAGAGCTGCCAACACTACTCTGCAAAATCCCCAGCTGCAGTGAAGACATGGACAGAAGGGGGAGATAGAGAACAGCAGAATCAACCAGGTTTTTTGCAGAATACAGCAAACTAATCTCATAATGATTTTAATTATGTGGTTTTAATGACACTTTAAAATGCAGCTTATGTGTGTATGGTTAAAATAAAAGGATACAGATACAGTCCCATGCAGCAGTGTGCTTTTGTGTTAGTTTTGGATGGAGTTTAGAGGAGTTAAATGATCAGAACTTCTGTCTGGTTTTTACTGCTGTCTATGTCCCCAGATAGGAGATTCACCCTCTCCATTTGTCCTGGGTGTCATTATTACTGGGACTTAACCACTTCACCCCTGGAAGGATTTCCCACGTTAGGACCAGAGCACTTTTTATGGTTAGGCACTGCGTCGCTTCAACTGACAATTGCGTGGTCTTGCGACGTTGCACCCAAAATAAATCTGCGTCCTTTTTTTCCCACAAATAGAGATTTTTTTTGGTGGTATTTGGATACCTCTGCACCATTTCTGATCACCGCTATAAACAAAAAAAGAGCGACAATTTTGCAAAAAAACAATATTTCTGACTTTTTGCTAAAATACAAATAAAAAAAAAATATGTATAAAAAAACTAATTTATTCATCGGTTTTGGCCGATTAATATTCTTCCTCATATCTTTGGTAAGAAAAAATAGCAATCGGCGTTTATTGATTGGTTTGCACAAAAGTTGCCGCTTTACAAACCATGAGAATTCATTTCTGGCGTTTTTACAGTTTTTATTTTTTTTTAGTAATGGTGGCGATCTGCAATTTTTATCAGGACTGCGATATTGGGGCAGACATGTCGGACATTTTTGACACTTTTTTGGGACCAATGACATTTAGACAGCGATCAGAAATTTAAATGTCCACTGATTACTGTATAAATGTCATTGGCAGGGAAGGGGTTAACCTGCAGGGGGCAGTGAAGGGGTTAACTGTGTTCCCTGGGTGAGTTCTGACTGTGTGGGGGATGAGCTGGCCAGGACATAACAGATCTAACTGATCCCAGTGACAGGGATCAGTAGATCTGTCATGCCCCCCTCTCACAGAACGGAGAACCGCCGTGTTTACATTGACAGTTCCCCGTTCTGCAGCTCTGACAGGTGATCGCAGGTCAGGAGCGGACATCGAGTCCGCTCGACCTGCGGGCACGCCCACGCAGCGTGCGGCGGATGCGCGTGCCGCCACTGTGCAAAGGGCTGGCAATTGAGATCCGCGCTGTAGCCGTCTTTCGGCTATAACGCGGATCTGAAGGTGTTACATTTCTGATCGCTGTATAAATGTCTTTGGCCCCAAAAAAGTGTCAAAAATGTCCGACATGTCCGCCCCAATATCACAGTCCCGATAAAAATCGCAGATCGCCGCCATTACTAGTAAAAAAAAAAAATAAATAAAAACTCTATAAATCAATTCCCATAGTTTGTAAATGCGATAACTTTTGCGCAAACCACTCAATATACGCCGATTGTGATTTTTTTAACAAAAATATGTAGAAGAATATATATCGGCCATACTCGATGAATAATTTTTTTTTATATATTTTTTGGATTTGTATTATAGCAAAAAGTAAAAAATATTGTTCTTTTTTCAAAATTGTCACTCTTTGTTTGTTTATAGCACAAAAAATAAAAAACGCAGAGGCGATCAAATACCACCAAAAGAAATCTCTATTTGTGGGAAAAAATTATAAAAATTTTGTTTGGGTACAACGTTGCACGACCGCGCAATTGTCATTCAAAATGCGACAGCGCTGAAAGCCGAAAATTGGTCTGGGCAGGAGGGGAGTTTAAGTGCCCGGTAAGCAAGTGGTTAAATCACCACCATGACATAACATGGAAAAAAACTCCAAAAATTTGTATAAAAAGTCCACCACAACAAGTGCATATATCCATGATTATTTCATGTGATAAGTCGTTTCAGAACATTCCTTCATTAACCAATAAAGCAGGAAGCACTTCACCAGAAAACCACAGTGTATGTAGATCCACCTTACCAGATGGCGAGACAACCTATGGCAGATGGCCATAATAAGAACTTTTTGTAGGGATCTACTGCTCTGTACTGTGTGTATTTGTAAATAGCTTTCCCTTAGTAATTATCACAAAATCCTGTCTCTAATAACTGGATCAGTAACCCCACTGAAAGGCTGTGATGTTATATAAAGGAGAGTTTCCAGGAAGTACACAGAGAACTGAGCCACATGAACACATAGGCGCTGCTGTATTTTTATCCAGACCAGAAGCAGAGACTATTAGGCAAGTATTCATAAGTTCTAATATTTTAACTGCAGCTGCCCATAGTTTCTTAAATGTGTATCTAAATCCTTGTGACAGACTTATCTCTGTCTCTGTTATTGTCTCACATGCACAGTACCAAAAAGCTAGGCCTGTGCTACTGTATGTGTGTCGTGTTCACCTTCTAGTAGGTGAACCTGTTTATTGCAATAGAGTTTTATATGCAGCTCCTGTTATTTTAGTTAATCCTGTTCCTTCTGATCTGGGATTCTATAGATAGTTTTAGCTCAAGACTCAATAACCAGCATAGGCTATAGCCAGGCTAGTCCTTCAGTAGTGTCTTCTGTAATGTAGAGGTTTGTTTGCATGACAGATTAGATGCTACTAGGGACTAAGCGCAGAGTAGATAGGCTGAGTCTGCATTCCAGTACTACATTCCAATTTCTGTTGGTGAAATCTGCATTCCAGGCTGGTTGGACAGCGACTAGAGGGTATCTACAGGTTTAGCACAATATCCTTTTTAGGGAGGGCTATTTGACATAACAACCCCCCCCCTTCAAACGAGGCCTACACTATTGTGAAAGTACAGGTGTATACAGGACGAGAGAAGATCTACTGTGCAATGTTCGTAAATACCATATATAAGAACAGATGCTGACATTACACACAACATATAGAACATTAGAAATGCCACCGTACAGCATCCATAGATACTGTATAAAATAACAGATACTGAGAATTACACCTGCTACTGATGATCATTTTTTGGGTCCAGCCCTAACAGTTCTGGAAGGCAGTGCCATGGTGCTGCAAGCCAAAAGTGCTAACCAACCACTAATACTTCACCTCACCCTAGAGACCCATAGGGACAAATGCCAAAGTTTTGCTTGTGTCAGCCATCACAACAAATGTACAGTAAATCCCATTTATTAACCTTTTTCTTTTTTATTGATTTATTTTAGACTGTCGTTATTTAGGAGGTCATGTAGAACAGCTTTGAGGAGAAGGGCATGAGGAGAAATAAGACATGAGCTCCTGATTGATAGATGAATCATTCACAATAAGCGTACGCTGCAATTTAGCAATTTATGAAAAGAACTGAATTACAAGAGCATCATATCAACATGTGTATGCTGACATCTACACGTATTTCAGTGGAAAATTATTTTTGTAACTGGGCAGAATCCCAGTTTAGAATAACTAAAGCTTTTATGATTTCCAAGCAAAACAAAGTTGTTAGGGTTGATTTATTAAGAAACAGGAAATGTTCACTTGGCTAGCCAAAGCTGCCTTCATTTAAACGCAAGACCATGTTTTTTTTAAATCCATCTGAACAGGATTAGGTATTCAAAATGCATGCTGTTTTATTTTGCTAAGTGAACATTTTCTACTTCTCTAGCAAACCCGACTGAATGCACAAGGGATAGTTTAAATCCCAAATGGAGGCATTTTTTCTTCGTATGTTCCTCAGCCAGTTGAAAATAAAATTAGCTCAGGCTGCAACATTCACCCTCAATCTGAAGCTGTCCCCCACAGTACTTTGTTTAAGCCAGAAGATGTCCTCAGTTCTCCAAGATCAGGACACCCAGTGTTAGTCTCAGAAGACTAATTGGCCTGGGGGCGGAGGAAGGAGGAGGGGGGCGAACTTCCGAGGGATGGCGCTGCGGAAGTGGAGACAGGGACCTGTCAAAAACAGGTACCCATTCCCCCTCCCCACTGAAAGCTGCCAAATGTGGTACCGGAGGGGGGGAGGAAGCAAACAAGCAGAGGTTCGACTTTCGGGTAGAACTCCACTTTAAGCTGAGTACACATGAGAGGTCTTTTTTCATTCAACTCCTTGGGCTGAACAGAAAAAAACTGTCAGTTTGCCATATTAACACAAGTGATGTTAGTGCAAAAATCTTCCCTGCTGTACTATTGTGTTCTGACAGGGAGACTGACCCCACCCCCCCAACCCGCCAGAACACACTGATCAGATGTGGGTCGGATGCTGGTTTTCCAAACATGCCCGTTTGACAGAAGCTGGTTGTAAGACAGCTGTGCAAACTGGCCGATGTTCGACCAGTTCCTGCCGAACCGACCGCTTTCGTCAGATTTTCACCCTGTGTGTACCCAGCTTTAGGCTGCTGTACAGATGCAAGACTCTTCAACTCATTGTTGAAAGAAAAGGGTTGAAGTCCAGCCCTAAAGTGGCACACCAATGAATACTCTTGCCACCAACAGCCAGCACAGATAGAGGCACTCAGCAGTCAGGACTGCTATAAAAAGGCTAGTTTTTTTAATGTTTTTTTGAGAGGCAAAGAAGGTTAACCGATTAAGGCTTTGGGTTTACATCTACTTTAATGGAACCTCTCTTTTTCCAGTCTTGGATTACAAACGACCACAAAAACTCCTGCTGCTGATGTTACATTCTAAACGTTTCATTTTTATCAGCCCTCCCAAAAAAAACCAATACTCTCTAAAAGTGACACACAATACTTGTGCAGCTAGACTTCAGCTGCTACATTTCAAATGTTTGCAGCAAGGTAGATCATGTGTCGTGCCTCAAAGTTTGTGGCTTTTTTGGAGCATTGGCACTGTAAAAGTGCCACACAATTGGGTTGATTTACAAAAAGCATATAGACTGTTTACTTTGCAAGGAAATTACCCTCGGGCCGGGAGCTTAGTGAATGAGCTGGCTTCCATCCTCCAATTATGTGCAAGTAATAATACATTTGCATTGCATGTGATTGTGTATTATTTGCAAAGTGAAACTTCACCACATTCACTAAGCTCTTTGGAAATTTCCCTTGCACATTGCATCTTCCCTAGGGAAGTGAACAGCTTATTTTTCCTTAGTAAATCAACTGCACTGTTTATTTAGCTGGGCCTCAGCAAACAATGCAGTGTGGTACTGTAAAAAAAGAAGCTTGCAAACGTTGCTATTAAACTGTTTTCCACTGGCCAATTTTCACAAAGTTGAGGGCTTTAGATTTATTTTTTTAAGAGTAAACTTTTCTATGGCTTTTAGATCTCCTGTGATGTCTACTTTCCTCGGTAAATTCAGGCCTATTCCTATGCGATTAAAAAAGTGCAGACAAAACTACCTAGAAAAGTTTTAAATACTTAAAAATAAAACTTTTCCAAGTTGAAATAAATTACATTGGTGTCCCGCTACTGTGTTTAAGCTTAAAGTGGTTATAAAAGTAAAAAACCTTCTCTGTGCAGCTCCCCCCAGCCCTCACCTATACTTACCTGAGCCCGATCTAAATTAAGCGTTGTACTTCAGAGCATCGGCTTTCTCTCTTCTTGGCATTTTCCCATGTTGCCCTCAAAGGCACATTAAAAAGACCCTCTCCCCACTGTGTGGAATTTTTTTAAAAAAAAAACATTTTTGCTTTGTTAAATATCCACCATGACAATGCCCAGGTCCCCCTTTTTTGGCATTAGTTTGTCTATTACCTTCTAAAATGTACAGAATTTATCGGCAAGACTTCATTGAGATAAAGAAAGGAAACTCTCCCTTGAGACTTTGTTGCAGCCAAAAAACGTGATGACAATAAATATAAAACAGTACATTTTATTGGTACAAAAAATATAAAAGCCAAGTGTAAAAACTCTGGTCTCTATACACATAAAGGAATGCACCCTAACTCAAATAGGCATATGAAATATCAATACATATCAAGCAAGTTGTTTTGTAACAAGCCACAGAAAAGCTCCCAATGTGTTTCAACTTCATTGAGATCTGCTTGAGGTTCTCAAATTTTAGACAGGATTTAATTACGGAAAGATTCCCTCATCCCTACTTTACTGTCGCGCATAAAGAATGTTTAATGCAATTATATGAATTGGTGTTGCTAAGTAACGATTTTCATCCTCAGGTCACCTTCTACTCTACAATTGAAGAACTGCCACATTAGTACCCTGTGCCATAAGTACTAATGCTAATGTGGTTCTGTTTTGTCTAAAAATCTCTAAAATGATTTAAGAAAATTTAAACTCTAAACTGGGTAACATTACATTGGCTAGCTGCCCAGCTTTTTTTATAGGATAAGTTTTCATCTTTTTTTTTTTTTTTTTCTGAAAAACCTTCATCGCATTTTACGTTCATGAAAGCTGCAGAATTTGCATTAAGATGTTAATTCACAACACCAGTTCCATATCTATTTTTGAAAAACCAACTCTGTATACAGTACATACCGTAAATCCTGCAGTCTTCTGGCAGGCCACAGGTATTCTTCCTCCCCTGTATGTGGGCTGTCCTGAATGCTGCAGAGAATGGTGTCATGTGAGAACCATTTCCTACAGCATTCTTCTGCAAGCCCAGGTCAGCTTGATGACACCCTAAGTTTCAGTGGCGGCTGGTGAAGTTTTAGGATGGGGGGGGCCTGACCCCTCCTACTTCTGATAAGCCCCACCCCTTATAGAATCCACCCACTTTGCCCCCTGTATTCCACATATTGTGTCAGGAGTACACAGCTCAGCATCACAGGACACCGTATACAGCTCAGCATTACAGATGGGGTATATAGCAGCCAGTATCACAGGTGGGGTAAATTGCAGCCAATAACACAGGTGGGGGTACATTGCAGCCAATAACACAGGTGGGGGTACATTGCAGTCAATAACACAGATGGGGGTAAATTGCAGCCAATATCACAGATGGGGGTACTTTGCAGCCAATATCACAGGTGGGGGTACTTTGCAGCCAGTATCACAGGTGGGGTACTTTACAGCTAATATCACAGGTGGGGGTACATTGCAGCCAATATCACAGGTGGGGATGCTTTGCAGCCAATATCACA
>BLSH010109380.1:216475-231363 GCA_018402905.1 Glandirana rugosa
AGACGAGAGCACGTCCCCCCCCCCCCCGCCAAAAAAAAAAATTAAAAGTCAGCAGCTACAAATAGTGTAGCTGTTGGCTTTTACAATTAGGGCACTTACCTGTCCAGGCATCCAGCGCTGTCCTCGCCCGAGATGATTCTTGAATTGGCTTTAGGGTGCTGGCGCTACCATCTTGGCTAAGATGGAAAAAAACAATGCAAAGGCATTTTTAAAGTGGATGTAAACCTGAAAAAACATTTTTTAATGAAGACTTCTACCTGGTACAGTCAAGGACAGAGGATGTCAAGTCATCTGTACCCAGTCTTACCACAAAAAGTTAATCCAGCTCTGAGCAATCCTCTTGCCTTTTTTTACTAAGATAAAAAAAATTACACACAGATAAGGCTGTGATTGACATCTGATTGCTTTATCCCATGCACGAGAGCAGAGGGAGTGTCTCTACGATTCCAGTTTCACATCCCTCCTCCTTTCTTCTCAAGCTCTCCCATGATTGGCTGCTCAACACCTCAGCATGTTTGGGCATGCTGAAGTCATGTGGTGCCTTTCCCGATGAGCTGTCAAAGCTAGTGGCCAGGAATCCTCTGGCATCGAGTATATTTGGCATGCGCACATTTTATGGGGGGCCGTGAGCTCACTCGAGGTTTGGCCTGGCGATGCTGCCTGGTGAGGGGGAGTGTCAAGTTGGGCAGGGAGTCATGTGATGTCACGACTTTGCCCCCCGAGCGCCGACAACGGGACCCGCCCGACCGATCCCCGAGGTTTGCGGGGCTTCAACAGCTGAAGGGGATAAGACTACAAAGGCGAGGACACATACATCAGCTTTATACATATGGGCAGCTTAATACTGTGCATTTAGTTTACACAGGGTGATCGTGGGTTGACATCCAATTTAGGTTTATTAACCACATCAGTACTGGGCACGAAAACCCCCTTCCTGTCCAGGCCATTTTTCAGCTTTCAGCGCTATCACATTTTGAACGACAATTACTCAGTCATGCAACATTGTACCCATATGAAATTTGCGTCCTTTTTTTCACACAAATAGAGCTTTCTTTTGGTGGTATTTAATCACTAGGGTTTTTTTTCTTTTTTGTGCTATAAATAAAAAAATGCCTTTTTCTTTGTTTCTGTCATAAAATTTTGTAAACTAGTAATTTTTCTTTGTAAATTTTGGCCAAAATTTATACTGCTACCTATCTAGCTATGGTGCCAATCATTGAAAATTGATCACACCTGATCACACCTGATATACTGATGGCCTATCTCATTTCTTGAGACCCTAACAAGCCAGGAAAGTACAAATACCCCCCAAATGACCCCTTTTTGGAAAGCAGACATTCTCCATTTATATGATATTTCCAACACATGTACACCCCAAAATACATTCTACTACTCCCCACGAGTAAGGCGATGCCACATGTGTAAGACTTTTACACAGTCTGGCCACATACAGAGGCCTAACATTGAACTAGCACCTTCAGGCGTTCTACGAGCACAAATACAAATTACACATCTCATTTCTCAACCACCTACCTATTACACTTTTGCAGGTCCTGGAGCACCAGGACAATGGAATTGCCCACAAAATGTTTTTAAAATAAATGTTTCCATTATATATGTCTTTATGCACAAAAAAATTGCATATTTTTGTCTAACTGAGGCTACCTTACAGAAGAACTTATTTAAAACCAGCAACTGTTGAGACAATGAACACCTTGGTCAGGTCTATGCACAGTATAATGTACAGAGTATGTGGGTCGGAAGTAACAAACAAAGCAACATATAGCCACTACATTACAAGGGACTTTCACCCCTTCCTACCCAGGCCAATTTTCAGCTTTCAGAGCTGTCACATTTTAAATGACAATTGCGTGGTCAGGCAACACTGTATGACATATATGAAATTTTTATCCCCCCCCACAAATAGAGCTTTCTTTTGGTGGTATTTGATCGCCACTGGGTTTTTAAAAATGTTTGCGCAACATATAACAACAATAATAAAAGACTGAAAATTTAAAAAAAAGTTTTCTTTGTTTCTGTTATAAAATTTTGAAAATAAGTACTTTTTCTCCTTCACTGACAGGCACTGATGAGGCTGCACTGATGGGCACTGATGAGGCGGCACTAATATACAGCACTGATAGGCGGCACCGATATGAAGTACTGATGGGCACTGATAGAGGGCAATGATGGGCAGCACTGATATAATGAGGAGGCACTGACAGGCATTACTGATGGCCACTGAAAGGCATCATTGGTGGACACAAATTGGTATTGCTGGCAGGCACAAGTGGGCATTACTGGTGGGGCACTGGTGTGCATCAATGATGGGTCTGCACTGATGATCAATGCGCAGATTATCAGCACCGACCCCCCCAATCAGGAGAGCCACTTTTCGGCTCTCCTCTACTCGCACCTTGTCAGTGCGAATAGAGGAAGAGCCGAAAACCTGGCACTACCTGGTTACAATGTGATCAGCTTTGATTGGACACAGCTGACCACATGGAAAAGATCTACGTCATAGGCTCTTTACCGAGATTGGTGCTGCACACCCCCGGGGGAGCACACAAGTGGCTTATCCTGCTGGACGTCATATGACGCCCAGTCAGGATAACTGAGCCCCCACTCAGCAGTCATTCTGCTATAGGCCAAGTGGGAAGGAGATAGAGTACAGCAGTCAGGATGAGCACCATGCTCTCCTCCCTTGCACCAAAGGCCCAACATTCTCCCTATACATCACTGTTTGCAGAGTCCCCCCTTACATCAGAGTCCCACCTTACAGCAGAGCACACAGAGTGCCACACTACGGCAGAGCCCCCAGTGTGCCACCCTATGGCAGAACCCCCAGTGTGTCACCCTACGGCAGAGCCCCCAGTGTGCCACCCTACGGCAGAGCCTACAGAGTGCCAGCTTCCATTAGAGTCCCCTTACACACACCTTTTTACCTTAGTGCTTGGTGTGGTAGGCAGCTGGCAGGAAAAGGCTTTTTAAAAAAGTCCACACATTGCAGGCTCTGAACTGCGCATGTGCAGTCATGGAGCCAGCGGGAAAGTGAACTGCTTTGGTTGGTCTCAGATCGGGCAGTGGGGTATGTGAATAAAAGCCATGCTTGATGTGTGCCATGATGTCACTGCACAGGTGTGCACCTAGCCCTGCCCGGCTGCCTGATCCGAGGACGAGCTCAGTAGTGCACCATTCAGCTGCCTCCGAATGGCAACAAGGGCATTTTCCACTGGCTTTTTTCTCCTCTCTGGGGACGGCTGTCAACACAGCCGCTGATTGAGTGGCTTTTTTCCACCATGTCTGTTCAACAGAAGTTGATTGTTAGAGTGACTTCTGTTGAGCGGCAGTGGGCACACATGGATCATACAGTATACATACACACAGACACAGACTATGCACACACAGTATACATATACACAGTATATACACACAGAGTATACACACACAGTATACATACAAACAGTATATACACACAGAGTATACACACACACAGTATACAGACACACATGCACATTATACATACACCCAGCATACATACACACATGCACATTATACATATACACATGATACATACACACAGTATGCATACAGTGGATATAAAACGTCTACATACTTATTTGAGGTTAATCAGAGGCACTTTAAATGATGACAGGTGTGTACTGACCAGTGGTGGCTGGTGACATTTTAGGATGGGGGGCGCGAGACCCCATCCTTCCTTTTAGGCCCCTCCCACTTCTCATAAGCCACACCCGTTATAAATTCCACACATTGTGTCAGGAGTATACAGCCCAGCATCACCAGATAGGGTATACAGCATCACCAGATAGGGTATACAGCATCACCAGATAGGGTATACAGCATCACCGGATAGGATATACAGCATCGCCAGATAGGGTATACAGGGGTATACAGCATCACCAGATAGGGTATACAACATCGCCAGATAGGCTATACAGCATCACCAGATTGGGGTATACAGCATCACCAGATAGGGTATACAGGGGTATACAGCATCACCAGATAGGGTATACAGGGGTATACAGCATCACAGATAGGTATACAGCATCACCAGATAGGATATACAAGAGGGTATACAGCATCACAGATAGGGTATACAGGGGTATATAGCGGTATACAGCATCACCAGATAGGGTATACAGCATCACAGATAGGGTATACAGCACCCCCCCGGAGGGAAGTCGGGACATCAAAGCCCCGCACTTACCCCATCTAGGAAGCGGGCAGGCAGTGGTGTCCGGCGAGCGGGAGCGTGCTTTGCTTTGGAAGCTTCCCCCTCCTCCTCCGAGAAAGGCGTCCAATAGGATCTCCTGACTGGGAAACAGGTAACATACCTGCACTTCCAGATTGGTGGAATGGAGATTCAATGTTAGAAAAGCAAATATAAATTTGCTTTTCTAACACACGTGAGTGGGCTATGAACACAATGCTCTGCGCTCACAGTCCACTCTATTTTGAAGCCTATTAGAGTCTATGGCTCTAATCAGGTGCTTCAAAGAAACCCCCCCCCCTGCTGCTGTAATTCATGTGGCCGGCGTCATGAAAGGAGCCGGGCACATGAATAGGGGGTGGACGCGGTGCCCATGCATGGATAGATTAATGCTATGCATGAATCCATCCATTTAGCACAGGGGGTGGCGAGGATAAAGGGGGCGGCGCCCGTGCGCCCTTAATGGGTGGGCCGCCCCGGGTACTGATTCCTATTTAACATGATTTTGAATGCGATTGCTTAACTCTGAACACAGCTACATCCCCAGTTATAGAAGGGCGTGCACACTTATGCAACCACATTATTTTACTTTTTCATTTTTACATCCCCCCTAAAAGATTTCAGTTTGTTTTTCTGTTTTTCAACTGAGTTGTACAGTTTACAGGTCACATTAAAGGTGGAAAAAGTTCTGAAATGATTTACCTTTGTCTGATTTTTTTACATCACAGAAACCCCACATTTTAACAGGGGTGTGTAGACTTTTTATATCCACTGTACACACATGCACATTATACATACACAGAGTATACATACAGACGCATTAAACATACATACACGCAGTATACATACACAGACACACACACACCAGCTGCCAGCACTTTTCATCTAAAAATCAGCCTGTTGGAATACACTGCTGCTGCCCCATCTCCTGGCATGCTAGTACTTGTAGCGCCCCAGCAGCTCACAGACACATTAGGTGGTAATGCACACCAGGGTAACCACTGATAAGAATACTTTTAGCGGGGGGGTGTGTCCAAGATGGCGGTGGGAGCGCTCGCATAGTACCTGAGCTCCCGTGGACTGGCACTTTTCTCCGTCCTTGTAGGTGTTTCTGCTCAATTCTTGATTGTCCCAGCTGCCCCCCTGACCCTGCATCTACCCAGGGGAGGTGGGGGGCTGAATGGTCGGTGGAGTGGCTGCTCGGCGCCGGACGTGTAGGCCGGACCAGAGGCCTCACCGCTGACACCCAGGCCGCCGTGACTCCTGACCCCATCTAGCTGGCAGATGAAGCGTGGGAGGGGGACCGGGAGCCCCATCGCTGACCCAGCCACCCCCGGACCCTGAATGGAGAGGGCCCTCCTGGACGAATGGCTGCTGGAGAGCCACGGCCTCCCCCACACTGCCAGCAGCCCGGAAGCGGCCTTCTATCCGGATCCATCTGGACTGTGGCATGCCATCAAAGGGCAGGTTAGTGCCATCCTTACTCCCTGGCTGCTCTTAAGCCCCTGTAGGGGTGTATTTTCCTGGCCTGCTCAGCCTGGTGACAGATAGGCCCAAAAGCTGTGGACTTGCCTGCGGTCCTGGCCATCTCTCCCTCCTTATTCCTCACAACTGCTCAACCCCAGGTGGTGGTGCCATGCTTCATCCAGCTCCCCGGTCACTCTGGGCACCAGGAGGGGAGAACTGACTGGGACTCCTGTGTTGGGGGGCCACGGCGGTGTTGGAGCCTCCTGACCTGGCTCCCGACCCCCCCCCCACTGTGTCTTCCCGTAGGGAATTGGGGGAGATTTGACTTTAACCCTGTCTACTGAGTGAGATATTCTATAGGGGGACCCAGGCCTGAACTGTCTCCCCCCCCCCCGCCATATAGCTACCCTGGGTTATGAGGAGGGGAGCAACGAAACCCTCCACTAGACATGCGGCCATTACTGGGAAGAAGAAAGGACAGGGTAAGGCTGGTGCCACGGCCCCGCCTAGAACTCCTACTACTATGGCAACCCAAGATGGCGGCTGCTCCTCCACGGCATCGACGGAGCTTACAACTGTTCTGTAGGCAATCACATCCCTGACAGACAAAATAGACCACATACAAACAAATGTTGAATTAATTTGCAGGGATTTGAACTCGTTCCGTGGTCGAGTAAGTGAAGTGGAACAATCAGTCTCCAAAACTGAAGATACAGTACGGGATCATGCTGCTGATTTGCATACAGTAAAGACCAAGGTTAAGGCGTTAGAGGCCCGGACCGAAGACACCCAAAACCGTAATAGAAGAAATAATCTACGGATTCTGGGCTTCCCTGAGGGGGCCGAGGGCACCAATGCTGCATGCTGAAACCTTACTGCAAAAACTGCTCTCCTCTGCCCGCTTCTCGCCCTTCTACACCGTGGAAAGGGCACATCATATCCCATCAGTTAGAGGCCCTCAGGGATCACCTCCAAGAACCTTCATCTTTAAACTTTTACACTTCCGTGACCGTGACCTGGTCCCAAGGGAAGCCAGGGCCGTGAATCAGCTGCGCTTTGAAAATGCTAAGCTTCTCATTTTCCCTGACTATTCGATAGAGACTCAGCATCAACGGAAATCCTTTGATGCAGTGCGGGCGCGGCTCTGAGCCAGAAGCCTGAAATAGCTCCAGGGCGACAAGCACAGATGAGGAATTATATGCTTATCTGGATGACATTGACCTGCCATGCCTAACAGCTGCCTCTAGGGATGCATTTGCTAGCCCCATAACTTTGAAAGAAATACAGGAGGCAGTAGCCTCCTTGCAGGCCGGAAAAACCCCGGGACCGGATGGCTTTCTGGCGGAATTTTTTAAAACCTACTCGGATGAATTACAACCCATGTTCAGGGCACTGCTCCTGAAGTCGCTGGGGGAGTCATCTCTTCCTCCCTCGATGTCAGAAGCAGTGACAGTGGTCCTTCTCAAGCCCGGTAAACCCCCAGATCAATGTTCCTCTAATCTTTCTCCTTAACGTTGATGCAAAAATTCTGGCAAAAGTTCTGGCTGGCCGTCTGTTGGTGCATGCTGATCAGTCTGGGTTTATGCCAGGCAGGGGAACAGACATAAATATCCGTAGACTTTTGACCCATGTATCCAGGATGGAACGGGATGGCTCTGGGGTAGTAGCTTCACTGGATGCCGAAAAGGCCTCTGATTCAGTAGAGTGGTGCTACCTCTGGGCTGTCCTGCGCAAATTTGGGTTTGGCCCCGATTCATTACATGGCTCCAGCTCCTGTACCATGCTCCCAAGGCTAGGGTCTGCACTAATAATTCCCTATCCTCCCCTTTCCCCTTAACCAGAGGAACCAGGCAGGGGTGCCCGCTCTCCCTGGGCCTTTTTGCATTAGCAATGGAGCCTATGGCGGTTCGGATTAGCTTGGACCTTGCAATAGAAGGTATACAGGTTGGGGTGGTAACGGAGAAGATATCAATGTACGCGGATGACACTCTCCTCTTTTAGAGGGATGTCTCCTCCTTTCTTCCAGCAGCTCTGCGGACTATCGACTCCTTCGGGTCCCTATCGGGTATAAGGATTAATGAAGCCAAAATCAAATGGTGGCATTCCACGACTAATTCCAGTTGCTTGTGATTTATTGAAAGAATGTAGCCATACAGAGTGCAGGACACAAAGGTAGACGCGTTTCACTCAAACATGAGCTTATTCATTACTATAAAGCAGGGATATGCAATTAGCGGACCCCCAGCTGTTGCAAAACTACAAGTCCCATTATGCCTCTAGGTGTCATACTTGTGGCTGCCAGAGTCTTGCTATGCCTCATGGGATTTGTAGTTCTGCAACAGCTGGAGGTCCGCTAATTGCACATCCCTGCTATAAAGTAATAAAGATTATAATTAAAGGGTATTAAGATTAACTGAGAGAAATCTGTGCTATTTCCCCTATACTGCTCGGACCCACCCCCCCCCAAACGAATACCCCTTTGAGGTGGGTCACGGAATTCAAATACCCACTGTCCTGGTACTTTAATCTCGACCTCCAACCGTTACTCTGAACCTTTTCCCAGAAATGCATGACTTGGAGATCTCTCCCCTGTGGATAGAGTGAACCTTATAAAAATTATTTATCTGCCAATGTTTCTATACCTATTTCGCAATTCGCCACTCATCCCTCCGGCCTCCTTTTTCAGGAAAATAAAGATTATTATATTGTCTTTAGTATGGTGTGGGAGACCCCCACGACTGGCTGTCTCCACTTTACAGTTACCTCTCACACAAGGTGGCCTGGCTTTACCAAACTTTCTACAAAGCTTCTGGGCGGCAGTCCTGGTAACGGTCAGGTGATGGTTCTCCCAACCCAGGGATAACCCGGCTGTGACTTTGAAGGCGGCCATAATGGGATCATACTCTACCCTAAGCAACTTGGTATTTCGTGGTGCTCGGTCTCACCCTGAGAGCACCGCGCTAATGTGTACCACTATTATGGTGTGGCACAAGGCTAGAACCTGATACCATTCGCCGGGAACGTTCTCCCCCCATACCCCCCTGTGGGCTAACCCAAACCTTTCCCATCTGGATAGCATCCCACATCCCCAGGTGTGGGCTACTAGAGGGATAATGAAGCTCAAACACATAGTGGTAGGCGGTAGGTTGAGAACCTGTGCAGACCTTAGGGCGACATATGCCCTGCCACAGTGGATGTACTTCCGCTACTTCCAGCTTCGACATGCATTTAATTCCCAATTTCCCCTCCCCCTTACCCTGGAGGCCAATCCGGTAGAGGGTCTCCTTATTGCCAAATTCATAAACAAACCTCTGTCTTCGATATACCTCTGACTCTCCCTGGCCCAAAATAAAGCGTTGGAAAGGTCATTCGGTAAGTGACAGGAGGATCTCCCTAGTTTGACGGATGAGGATTGGGAGGGCTGCGTATCCTCCTTTGTCACTAACATGATCTCCGCCCGAGATAGATTCCTCCAAATAAAATTCCTGCATAGGGCTTACTACACCTCTAAGAGGCTGACAGCGATCTACCCCTCAGCCCCTGCTTCATGTCCTAGATGTGGTGAACCGGCCGCCTCCTTGATACATATGGTATGGGCATGTCCAAAATTGGATGTGTACTGGGCGGGGGTTCTGGCTGACATAAACCAGGCTACTGATTTAACCCTTGAGTCGGATCCAAAAATACCGCTCTTGAATATCATGGGGAACCCACCTGTAAGTAGGTATAGTAGGTTGTTTCTGGGATATGCCACCTTCTATGCTTGAAGGGAAATTTTCCTTAGACGGAAAGACGCACTACCGCCCACGGTGGCTCACTTGCGGTCGGCCCTGAATTCCGTCCTGTTACTGTACAAAATTACGTACATTAACAGGAACTGCCCAAAAAAATTTGACAAAATATGGTCGGCCTGGATCGACTCTTGGGGATCTATGGTGGTTGATGTGCCTTTGAGAGATCCTAATGTTATAATGTGAGCAAGTGTCTATGGATCCCTTTCTCCCTCCCCCCCACCTCTGGCCCCTCCCTCCCCCCTCCCTTTCCCCCTCTTTACTTCTTCCCTACTGTACTCACAGAGTGCTGTATCCCCCATCATGTAGGGTACTGTATGTCTACTCCCCTACTTATATTTGGATAAGATGTGAACTTGTTGGTACTTACGCCATGTCTGTACTGTCTAATGTGCTTTAACCACTGCCTGTAACTGTTTTATTATTCTTAATAAAAACATTTCTTGTTAAAAAAAGAATACATTTAGCTCAGGCCAGTCAGTTCACCTTCTTCTATCAGGCAGCAGCCCCTCCCACACTGCAGACTGTACCCTCCTTCCTCTCTTGCTCTGAAGTCAAAAAAGCCGCACTGGGGAAGGGAGCGGCTACACTGTGTTCCTATTGGCTGAGGAGGCAGTGGAGAAGCGAAGCAGCTATAATCTCGGGATTTTTACAGCAAAAGGATGTCGGTAACGGACAATTTAGGGACAGATGTAAAAAAAAACACATTGCCTTTTATGGTCACATGTCTCTGTGCTGGGAAATTACAGTCACTTGATTGGTGTGACATCACAGTAGGAAGTCAGAAGGCTATATAAGGAGCTTCGGCCGTTAGCCCTCACATGTCTCAAGATTTTGCAGAGAGTAGGTGTTTATTACTTTAGCTCTTCATAATATTGCATACAGCCTCATATTAGTCTAATCTGATGAGGAAAAACTCTACCCAAGACTAAAAGAGAATATTATGAGTCAGGGCTGGTGCAAGGAATTTTGACACCCTAGGCGAAAACCTCATTTCGCCCCCCCCCCCCTCTTGGCTCAGCTTTACCTGCACCTATCAAATGCAGCCTGACCTGTGCCAATCAATATAGCCTCACCTGTGCCCATCAAATACAGCTACACCAGCGCCAATCAACACAGCCTCACCTGTGCCCATCGAATACAGCTTCACCAGTGCCAATCAATAAAGCCTCACCTGTGCTCATCAAATACAGCCTCCCCTGTGCCCATCAAAGACAGCTTCACCACCACCAATCAATACAGCCTCACCTGTGCCCATCAAATACAACTTCACCACCGCCAATCAATACAGTCTCACCTGTGCCCATCAAATACAGCTTCACCAGTGCCAATCAATACAGCCTTACCTGTGCCCATCAAATACAGCCTCACCTGTGCCAATCAAATACAGCCTTACCTGTGCCCATCAAATACAGCTTCACCTATGCCCATAAATTACAGTCTAACCTGTGCCCATCAAATACAGCCTCACCTGTGCCCATCAAATACAGCTTCTCGGGGGGTGGGGGCAAGAGGGGGGTATTTGGCAGATCAGTCACTATTTCTATACACATTTTTATTAGTACAATCTCATTATCTCAGACAGTGACAGTTTTTACAATTTTACTCACCACACCAGCTGAGTAGGTGACGGTCTTGGGCTCTGCAAAGTTCAAACTGCTTTGTATCCCACAATGTGACCCTCTGCTTGGTGTTCCTCACAACCTCTGCTGTTCCATGCCTCGGTTGGTGCGGTGACTCCTTCAGGCTCCACCCGTCACCAAGCCTGGAGGGCTGCCGCCAGGCACCACGCTATACCCTGCTGTCTGCCCACAAGTGGCTCGGCATGCCAGGAGGATGCACTGGGGGGGTGGGGGGTTTCGCCAGCCGCGGCTCTCCCCTTCTGCCTATTCCGCCTAGTGGTAGAGCCAGCCCTGTTCTGAGTTAAGTTTTATTTTAAAATCTGGACGTTTTGTTTACAATTGCAAAACTGGAATTTACAAGAAAGAACAGAGAATGCATGCAGTGTGTGAGGGAGGAGATAGCCGAGCAAAACAGAGGGCAGCAATGTAGGAGAGAGGAGAATGCTGCCCACATCAATTATCTGAGGAGCCTGGCAGCAGAGGGGGAGAGGGACAGGCAGAGGAAGGATCAATATATGAGAGAAGAATGCTGCCCTCATTGATTTCCCGAGGGACCTGGCAGCAAAGGTGAAGAAGGGCAGGCAGAGAAAGGGGGAATGCAGGAGAGAGGAGAATGCTCCCCACCTCAATTATCTGAGGGGCCTGGCAGCAGAGGGGAGATGGACAGGCAGTGGAAGGAGCAATGTAGGATAGAAGAGAATGCTGCCCACATCAATTATCTGATGGGCCTGGCAGCAGAGGGGAGAGGAACAAGCAGAGGAAGGGGCAATGTAGGAAAGAGAACAATGCTACCCACCTCAATTAGCTGAGGGGCCATGGCAGCAGAGGGGGACAGGCAGAGGAAGATATGAATAAAATCATAAAGATGTCTATTCACAAACATAAGATAAAAACACGCTCGTCAGGCCACATGTGTCTCTTATTGGTTGCTCGAATCACCAAACCAGGGAGTGGGGAGTCCTGGATGAGGCCCCTCAGGTTGACGCGTTTCAAAGGAATGGCCTTCTTCTTCAGAGCCTAGCTTGAAATGGCGTAATTCACAGTATTTATACCCTAAAGACACACCCATGACATGAGAGCCATGTCCCCTCCCATGGGATGGAATGAGAGAGGGCTAAGAGGTGAAGTGAAGTGCACCAATGCAACAACCGCATGAACACCACAAAAATAAAAAAACACACACAAGCATAATGTAGGTGGCCTTCACTAGTTCTTGGGCGCATAGAGGTTAATTTGAGTTTCCCAGTGCCTCCGCTGAACCCATGTGACATCTACATTTTCATTCTTTGTTTTCCCAAAAATACAGAGCTTTGACCTCTACATTTCACTAAGATGGCGACAGCCCATGGAGGGGAAATGACATGCATAGCAGCAGCAAGTGTTCACTGGAACATATTTCCGGTCCCACTTCCGGGTTTTTCGGTAAGGCATGTGTTCCACGCAGCAGAACCATGCTGTGATATTCCAAAGAACACCCCAGTGACTCCCACACTCGGATGTCACAGCAAATGAGTGCTCCACATTCCTTCCCCCTATTGGGCCACTCGCATCATTGTGGTAAATGCACATACAGTGATATCATGTTCACAATTCAGCTAACATCATTCGATCCTCTTGCTCTTTAATGATATAGTCACTCATCACTAGCGTTTGGAGTGTAGTACAGATGTGATGATTTTGACTGTTGGGGTCCTGTATCATAATGCAGCATGTGCATTTGTCCTTTCCTGGTAGCTTCATATCTACCTTGTGTGTATTTTTGTAGTGTTCATGTGGTTGGTGCATTGGTGCACTTCACTTCACTTCATAGCCCTTCCTCATTCCATCCCATGGCTCTCGCGTTGTGGGTGTGTCTGTACGGTATAAGTACTGTCAATTAAGCCATTTCAAGCTAGGCTCTGAAGAAGGCCAGTCCTTCAAAAAGCCTGAGGGGTCTCATTGAGGACCCCCCTCTCCCAGGCACGGTGATTCAAGCCACCAATGAGAGATAGCCACACGTGGCCTGATGAGTGCGTTTTTAACTTAAGTTTGTTAGTAGACATCTTTATGATTTTATTCATATCCTTTAATAAATCTGTTGGATAATGCACTAGGTCAGTGCACCCCCTTTTCTTTTTCTATCCTCACAGCACTGTCAGAACCACGCCAGTCCTAGAGGGCAGCAAGGCATCTATGAGACTATCCATGATTTAACCAGACGCTTGTGACACTACGCAGTGAGCTGACTCTAGTGCAGGAGTATGTAGTTCTTTTCTGTTAAAGGAAGGAGCAACGTAGGAGAGGAGAATGCTGCCTACCTCACACATTTAAAGGAGATTGCAGCAGAGGAGGAGAGGAGAAGAAAAAAAAGGACAGAAAGAGGAAGAAGCAGAGGAGGAAAGATGATAATGCTGCCTACATAAATTAAGAGAGCAGACAGCAGAGCACAGACACATTCAGGAGCAAAGGATAATGTAACATACATCAGACATTTGAAGGATATGGCTGTGAAGGAGAAGAGATGAGGAAACACAGAGAAGGGAGCAAAAGGAGTATGAGGATGGGAAGAGGAGAGAGGAGAAATGACAACAAAATTAAACACAAGGGAAGCAGATTGGGAGAGAAGTGTGGAGAAAGGGAACGAAAGAGCAGAGTAGCAGAGGGAAGGAAAAAGGAAGAAAGGATTTCTGGACAAATCACAGGCAAGAAGAGAAGATTGCATGAGGAGAAGAAAGCAGTGAGGGCAGGGTAGTTGATGGTGGGGTGGGATAGGGGTTGAGTGGTTGGGATGCAGCTTCTCATGCAGGTGGATCCTCTGGAGCTGGGAGCCTGGGACAAGCTGAGCATTGCTGATGCATCTGGTCCTGCTCTTTCCTCTTGGGCAACTGGGGCTAGGAGGAGCTCAGTGGAGGGCCAGAGGTAGAGCGGGCAGGGAGATCACCAAGCTGTCAATCCACACATTTCAGGAAGGGAGCATTCCTCTTCCGTAAGATACAGCTATTTTTTTTCTGAAAAGGTGAACACTTTAAGCTGGCCATAGATGGACCTTTTTACTGACTGAACATAAAGAAAAAACAGATTCCTCCATCTACACATCCATCTCCAAGTGAGGTCGATGGAGGAATGCCCCCGCTGAGACATTGCACTCTCAGCGCAATCAGTGGGATTTTTCACTGTCAAAATACACTGATCAGCGGCTGCAGCCCCCGATCGACAAAAGTTTTCCAACATTCCCCTTCAATAGAAGTCAATCTAACGAACGACTACTGTTGAACAAAGATGGCCACACACTGATCAAAATTCAGCTGAACAAGCCAAATTTCGATGCTTCTGTGGTTCGCTTTAGTCCCAGGGACAACAAAAAGCAAAAGATCCACAAAAGAATCATTGATACAACAAAAAGTCCAATTGAAGAAAATGTAAAAAAAAAAAAAAGTCAACCTTTAGTCCAAGTCCTGTGGTATTGTTGTTGGGACTAGATTAACCACTTCAATACAGGACACTCCATGCCCCCCCCCCCTCCTACCCAGGCCAGTTTTCAGCACTGTCACACTTTGAATGACAATTGCACAGTCATGCAACACTGTAACCAAACAAAATTTTTAACATTTTTTGAGACAGAGCTTTCTTTTGTTGGTATTTAATCGCCGGTGTTTATTTTTTGCTGAACAAATGAAAAAATACCGAAAATATTTGTTATAAAAACTTGGTAAATAAGTACATTTTCACCTTCACTGATGGGTACTGATGAGGAGGAACTAATATGCAGCCTTTATGGACGCTGACTGGCATCACTTA
>BLSH010109380.1:251034-262378 GCA_018402905.1 Glandirana rugosa
AATATTTACAAAAATGTGAGGGATGTACTCACTTCCGTGAGATACTGTATATACATATATATATATATATACACATACACACACACATATATACACACACACACATATATATGTATATATCTGTGTCCCCGTTACAGAGGTCCTCCCTTACTCTATCCAAAATGAAAAAAAAAATTTTGCCTATCGTTCTACTTTAAGGATGGGGTGGATAGATTAGGTAGTGGGGAGGTTTTTTTTTTTTTTGTTTTTTTTTTATCCTAATTCAAAACCGGCTCCTTTATCTCAGACATTTAATAACTGCATTTTTTTTTTGCTAGAAAATTACTTAGAGCTTTATTGAGATTCCTGCATCCATAACGTTTATGCGGATGCGGGAGTTTGTCAATTTTTTTTCTTTCAACTGCTGGTTGCATGATAAAAAAAAAACACCTATGTGTATACCCCGCTTAAGAAATGTGTTTTAGCAAAAGCAAACACCATGCCATAAATACTAAGCAACTGCAATGCTATTGTTGTTGTTAGAATTGATGGCTTGTTTCTGCACAACTCGCACACTGGCACATGTGTAATATAATTCATGCTCTAGTCTAGATGAACAGATTTGTTTTGATGAAACAAAGGTCTAAGTGTCTTTTAAAAATAATCTACAAAAGTATTTGCAGAAAAGGTTTACAGTCATGCTTCTGAATTATTTAAATCAGTAGAATTACCAGAAGCAGGAGGATCTAGGATCCCAGAGTTTGAATTTCAATAGTTGCCTATGCTGTTGCAGGCATTGACTCTGGGTAGAAGTCACTCGGTTTTTGTTAAAAATTGACAGAACATATATAATTGTGACATAAGCCATTTTGGGATACTTTGTTTTAAAGGCAAAAAATGTGTCTCTAAACTTCCAATCAACCAGAACCGATTGTCATATAAAAAAAAAAAAAAAAAAATTAAATGTTGCTTATTTCTAGCTATGACACTATGACAACTAGGGCATGCACCAATGATTTTTACCAATGTGTTTACCAATGATTTTTCTCATACTACAACATCGATACTGATCATGAGACTACAGCAGAAAGATTATTCTTCGCAAACACAACAAAAAAAGTTGCAGATAAAGTGTCTAAACAGCGAGAGGTGCGCTCCTGCAGTGACATTTGCCAACATCATTGTACAGTATAAGACAGTTATGGAGAAATCAATTTTTATTTTTTATGGAGTTTCGCTTTATAACAAATATCACTTAGACCCACTCTGAACAGAATTGTAAGGCTATTTTCACACTGCTCTGCTGCAAAAACAAATAGGTGTTTTTGCTGTGTTTCAGGTGAAAAAAGGACATATGACTCCAAAAACTCACCAAAGACAGAATCGTGGGTGCATTTTTGATGCGTTTTGCAATCATTTAAATGGGGGAGGAATGTTTTATTCTACCGCACAAAAAAATAAAGCAGGCAGGGTTTTTAAAAACACAACTGGCCCACAATAGATTGGCATGAAGTACTCCAGAGAATTTAATGGTCATGCATTTTTCTTTCGTCTTTGGTAAGGCAAAAAGGGAAGAAAAACGGATTAGTGTGAAAGAAGCTTTAGGTGATAAGAATTCCAAACTGTGGTGCCTAGGAAAGAAGTTGTGAGATAAGCACACCAAGAACAATTCTTTCACATACCTTTTTTGGTGGAACGGATGATTAAAAGATTCTGGGTAATGAAGGCTTGTTTTTATAAGATTGGAAAGCTGCTCTGGCGATGGACGCACTGGTGCAGATGTATTCTCCGACCTGTTAAATTTTAACAGTACCATCTCTGGCTGTTCCTATATTAACAGTTATAAAAGAACAAATAGGGTATGTTTTTTCAGCTACCAAGGCTCAAAACTCAAAAAGAAATGTGAGGAAACAATAAATAATATTACACATAAGAAAACGAAAGAATCACCTGTTTTTGAGGGAAAGACAATGCTTCTATTTCAACAGCATGCAAATTCACATGATGTTGACCTTCCAAAATTAATTGCTTGTTATCTTCAATAACATATGCCTGAAAGATAAAATGAAGGCAAAGATGTCACATTTGACCTATGACCACAGGCAGGGTACCCTGGACCAGTGCTTCTTAACCAGTTGCTGACCGCATCGCGTACATTTACTGCTGCAAAGTGGCAGCTGTATGCAGATCGCCGTCTATAAACGGTGGTAGGGGGCGCGCTCGCGACAATCGGGTTCGCTTCAGAACTGATCAATATACAGGTACAGGACAATGAATTTTGGCCTGGACCTGCTGATCAGTCCTGGCAAATGAAATGCCTCCTCTGCCTCTGTAATGTAAACAGAGGCAGAGGAAATGATGTCACCTTCCCTCGTGGAGCCCTTTTCGGTTCCAGTGGGAGAGAGTGACATCTAAACATGAGTTGCACAACACTACACTGACACACTTTCCAGCCCTATGATCGCCACCCCTTCACTCCTGTCACTATGTCATATAGTGCAGCAATCAGATCTTTCACTGATCACTGCACTTGTGACACTACTCAGTGTTAGGGTAGGTCATAGTAGGTACAGGTGACCCCCTTACCCCCCCAATAAAGATTTTAACCCCTTGATTGCCAAGTCACCTGTGATCACCATATAAGTGTCACGGGTGACGCTACTTGGGTCGTTTTTTTTTATCAGGGTCCCCACCGTATATTTAATATATATATATTATACATACATACTTTATATCGCTCGGTGGTGACCTCAGTTAGGTTATAGCGTTAGTTAGGGTCAGCGTCAATCCTCAGCATGGTCAGATTAGTGAGGTACTCTGACACGCACACACATACACTAGATAGGTCAGTTAGTAGTATATTATCTAAACAGATCAATGTACGTGATCTGATCAGATCTAGGATTAGCCTCCCCACTAGATTAGTGTTCTAAAAAACGTGGCGTTAGCCTGATCAGCCCAGATACCTGCTAGCGCCTGCGCTCAGCCCCTCCGCCCAGCCCAGCCCAGCCCACCCAAGTGCAGTATCAATAGATCACTGACACTTACAAAACACAATCTCTGCAAACACACATATCTGCACTGTTCGCAGAGTTCACGCCTGATCCCTACGAAAGCTGACAGTGATTTTGGTAGTGATTGAAGCAGGCTCTGACAACCAGGTGCGCTTTTTTGCCTGTGAGTCACACTGGCGTACCGATAAATTTAGACTGCAAAATGTCCAATCCAAGGTACACTAGCGAAGAGGCCTACATGTTGCTGAGCATGACAGAGGAGAGCGATGTGGAAGCCTCACTGTCAGAGTCAGGCTCAGTATATGAACCGGTAGCAGCGGCACCCTGACAGATAGCTGTGACGACGGAGTTGTGGTCCCTCCTAAGGTCAGGCATACCTGATCCCATTCTGCTGTTGTTGAGGTGCAAGAACCGCAGGGCTCTCGTATGGAGCAGAGAGCCAGTACTAATGTCGATCATCCTTCTGGTGAACTGGCAAGCATAGTGTCCTTCCCGCTGAATACGCTAACCCTGATTGGCAACCCACCACTGATTCAGCGCCCATACTTCCCCATTCACTGAACAACCCGGAATTCAAGTGGAAACAGTTGATTTTATGGCCCTTGATTTTTATTTGCTGTTTTTCACTGAAGATCTTTATAGATCTATTGTGGCCCATCGCCGCTAATCCCCATTCGTCACTTGCCAGAGAATGGAAACCAATTACGGTTTCCAAATCTAAGATCTTTCTGGGCCTTTCCCTCATGGGCATAGTTAAAAAATCTGAGTTGCAGTCATATTGGTCCACTGACCCAATTCACCATATGTCCTTGTTCTCCGCTTCCATGACCAGGGCACAAAATGAGCAGATCCTGCGTTTCATGCACTTCAACGACAGTGAACTCTATCATCCTCAGGGTGACCTTGGATTTGATCGACTCCTCAAAATTCGGCCCTTCCTAAACCACTTCAACCAACAATTCACAGCCTTGTTTATGCCTGATCAAGTTGTCTGCGTAGACGAGTCCCTGATTTCGTTTTCTGGCCATCTTGCTTTCAAACAGTACCTCTCCAGAAAGCGTGCCAGACACGGGGTCAAGATGTATAAGCTCTGTGTAAGGGCCACAGGCTATACATGCAGTTTTATGGTTTACGAGAAAAAAGATAGTCACGTGGAGCCCCCGGACTGCCCAGACTACATATGGAGCGCGGGAAAGATTGTGTGGGACTTGGTGTCACCCTTATTCGGAAAGGGGTACCACTTGTACGTGGACAATTACTACCCAAGCGTGCCACTTTTTAGTCATCTTTTCAATCAAGGAATTGGTGCATGTGGCAGCGTGCAACCTAATCACCGGGGCTTCCACCAACGGCTGGTAGAATTCCGACTTAGACAGGGGGAGAGAGCCTGCTTGAGAAGTAGTAATTTGCTTGCAGTGAAGTAGAGGTATACAAAGAATGTTTTCGTACTTTCCAGACCGGAATATAGCCTAAATATGGGATGGGTGGACCTCAATGAGCAGTTGTTAGCATTGTACCTAATTGCCCGTAAGGCTAGACGCTGGAACAAAAAGTCTGTATACCGATTCCAATTGGTTTTGCTGAACGCTTATGTGCTATACAAAGTGTCAGGACGGACTGGATCCTTCATTAAATTCCAGGAAAAGATCTTTACAGCCCTTCTGTTTCCAGATGGTGCTGCACCCCAACTTCCCAATCCAAATTCAGTGAGTCATCCGACGCGTTTCGTCTCACAAGACTTCTACAGCGGTGTACACCTCTGTAGAAGTCTTGTGAGACAAAACGCGCCGGGTGACGTGAGCCTGCTCTGTGCCATTGCGCAATTTATGGTTTATATGTGGAATTCCATTTGTGAAAGTTTTTATCCTGGAGCATGTAAGTGCAAAGTTTGTAAATAAAGTGACTATTATTTAAAGGATATCATGCTATGTAGCGCCTTTTGTTTTTGATGAGGCATTGGGATACCCTTCAAAGTCTATCTATGACCAAGAGGTTTTTGATGTGGATGTCCTTGTCCATATTGGATGGTGCTGTGAAGGTTACAGTCCGAGTGTACCCCCTAGAGGAAGAATCTTTATCTTAGGAATTTTGATGGTGGCCCTTTGGATGGGTCCTGGTGGATATATATGCTGTTTACCCAGTTATAGCTGGTAAGAGTACCTTGTATTTCTCCTGGTGGTGGTGACACTGCATGTGGATGATAATTTGCTTCCTCTCTTTATCACCGAGTTGATACCCCTAATTTCTGGATTACTGCACTATATGAACAGTCTTCATCTGATTGAATAGAGCAATTTTCCGAATCAATATGAACACATATTTACTTACTGGATTTATGGACTCTTGGGCTTAATTTCATGCTTGAGGGTTCTGTTGCACTATATGTTATATATGAATTTTGAACAACTTATAATATTCACATATTTTTTGTTGTATTTTATGTTATATAAATTTTGATTAATATTCACATAATTTTTAGAATTATTCACATTGGATTAGCGCTGAACTATTTTCAATCTGTATATGTCCAATTTTGTTGTGGTTGGTGTGCTGGCAGCTTTTCTATACAATTATTTTGGGGTAGCACAGTAATATCCTTTTCTATTATTAACAGAGGAGTTACCCCTTGAAGAAAGGTCCTGATCATGGAGTGAGGAGTCAAAGGCTTCTGAAAACATATGGACAAGGCAGAAACCTGTCTTTTGATTGTAGTCAAAACCAGCTTCAAGTCTACTCCTGCTTGAAGAAAGGCTAGCATTTTACCAATCACATACTTGCAGGGATGCCATTTCCTGGCCTCACACCACGCAATGTGAGCCTTCCAGACCCTGTGATAAATCTTCCTGTTGCCTAGCTTTTTAGCGTTTACCATTGTAGATAACACAGGGCCCAAAACCCCCAGGATCTCTCAATATCGTGGCTTCAATCACCATGCCGTCAGCTTAGTGCGCGTAAATTCAGGTGGAATATAGGACCCTGAGAGAGTAGATCAGATTGGACCGGAAGCTGCCAAGGACCTTCCACCATTAACCTCATTATCTCTGGGTAGCAAGGCCTCCTGGCCCAATCTGGTGCCACCAGAATGACTGTCGCCACCTCCTCCCAAATTTTGCGCAAGGGATGCGGTAGCAGAAAGATTGGGGGAAAGGCATAAATCAAGGAGAACTGGGCCCATGGAATTACCAGAGCCCTTACTCCTATAGCCAAAGGATCCCCTGCTTGGGACACAAACTGCTGGACTTTGTTGTTGAATTGGGATCAACCTCTCTTCGGGCAAATTTCCCCAAACTCTTCGGGCTGCAGTGACCACTCTCCCGGGTGTATCTGTTGGCGGCTGAGAAAGTCAAATTCCGCATGCCTGGGATGTGAACTGCAGAGTCTTGCAAACTTGCCACTGATGTGGTCTTGTCGGCCTGTACCCTTACCAGGTAGCCCTGCAACCTGGATGTCCAATACCTCAGAGCTAGCCGAATAGCTCGTAGCTCTAAGAGGTTTATGGGCAATCTCTGCTCCACCAAGGACCATCTCCCCTGGACCATGGAGTCCCCCAGGTCCATTCCCCAACCTACAAGACTGGCATCTGTGGTCACAATCTTCCATGACACTGGAAGAAAAGATCTGCCCTGAGACAGATTCTGGTTTACTAACCACCAGGCGAGATTTCATCGAGCCCTGGGAGATAAGACTATGCAGGAATCCGAAGTCTGCAATTGTCTGTTTCACTCTGCCAGGATGTTGTGCGGAAGTGCCCAATTGAAACTGTGCGTAGGGAATTGCCTCGACAGAGGTTACCATCTTCCCTAGCAGCCTCACACAGAGGGTCTCATCGCCCTCACCTGGCTTACCAGAGCCTTGAGGTCGTTGTTCCTCTCAGTGGTGAGAGTATCTTTGCCTGGACTGTATCTAGCTATAGACCTAGATATTCCAGAGACTGAACTGGGTCTAGTAAGGCATTCCCTACATACATGACCCAACCCCTTCTTTTCAGGATTGTTAGGGTCACATTCTGCTCGAGTCTGCACCGAGACTGATCTCTGAGCAAGAGGTTGTCCAGGCATCCCATTATTAGGACCCCTCATGACCCTAGAAGGCCCAACACTGGAGCCAGAATCTTTATGAAGATTCAGGGAGCTATTGCGATCCTGAATGGCAGAGCCAGAACTGGTAGCATTGTTCTTCTATCGCAAAACGCAAAAACCTTTGAAGAGGTAGCAAAATTGGCACAGGCAAATGTGCATCCTTGATGTCTATTGATGCAAAAAAATCTCCTTCCTGGGCGAGGCAATTATTGAGAGGATTGACTCAATGCGGAACAGCCATACCGCAAGAAATTAATTTAGGATCTTGAGATGTAGAATAGGCCTTACCTTCCCGTTTTGCTTCGGGACCATAACAGGTTTGAGTAGTAAGCAATCAGGCATTTGTTTATGCACAACATGCATTCATAGGCATCAGGTGTCTCTGAATCATGCGACCTATGCAGACACCTTCCTATGCAGACACGCGCCCATGCAGTCACAAGTCTCAATGCGACACAGGCCCATGCGACATGTGTCTCCATGCGACCCGCGTCCATGCGGCCTGGGCCCATGCAACACGAGTTTCTATGCGACACAAGTCTCTCTGCAACCCACACCTATGCGACACGAGTTTACGCAACACGAGTCTCTATGCAACCCGAGTCTGCGACATGTGTTGCTTTGTTACCCTGTGTTTTAGCCCACATGTGTTTTAACAACCATGTTTACCAAACATATGCTGCTTCAGAACAGTAAAAAAAAATAAGCTCCGATGCACAAGGAAAAAGAAGCCTTTAATAAGGACTCCAGCTTTTTATCTGAAGGGTCCTTAACACCTGGGCATTAACAGGCAGGTCAGGGATTTACTTAAGGATGTGACTGCTGCAGGGACAGCTGGTACACCGATTTTCAAAAATCTTTCCTCCACAGGATATATTAGAAGGAACAAACAATCTGGCTGGGTGCACCCAGTCGGCATTTATCACCCTCTCAAGGAGAGGATGCAAATCGAATCCCTGGGCACCTTGTGGTATTTTAATGACCCAAGGGAGGATTATACATCCACAGGACTCTCTGCTGGAGGTAACTTGAATGCTGCACATACCTTATGTGTAAGTACCTGGATCAGCAGCCTCTGAGATTGAGAGGCAGGTGTCCTTAGGGATTCTTCTGGCTCAGGACTCTCTGAAGCAGAAGTGTCTGCAAAAGAATCCAGCAGATCCCCTGTAGCTACCTCCTCTCCCTCATCAACCCATTCTTGCTCCAGAATCGGAGGGTTAGGGGAAGGAGACCTGTCACCCTTCTCACGCTGTGTGGTAGAAGCAATCATTCCAGCAATCCTGGTTTCTAAGCTCAGTAAGGCTGCTGACAGGTTATCTTTAGTAACAAACTGAGGAAACAGATGAGGGGTCAGCTACAATACCAGACAGTCGAAGCGGCTCAGATAGCCTGGCCGCTTCTGATCTCTGGCAGCAGTGGTCCGACTAGCCTCAGAAAGGGCTGTGGTAACACACCTGTGCCCTTAGTCTTATTACAGGCAGCCTGGCTCCCCCCAGTGTGCTTCTTGGAAGCCATGGCTGCTAGTGCATGCACTGCTTTGCCCACATTCCCCAAACTCAGCTTCCTGCCCAGCCTGACTCAGCTCCCACCCCTAGACTCACATGTCACCAGGAGGATCTTTAGCCTGCTCTCCAGCCCTGTCCTGACCGTTTCAGGCAACTCTCCTGCGATCGTCCATTCACTTACATAGTGAAAAGACAGATTAGTACTGGAGCAGGCTCCCCCTGGTGGCAGCTTCACAGGAACTGCAGGCAAGACCAATCATGACTGTGTCTTTCTAGCCGAGACCTCTGGTGGTGATAAAAAAGAAGTGCGTGGAAAAGGAGGGAAATTTTAAACAAACTTTTTCCTATGTTTTCAGGAAGCCAGCTGGGTTCAGTAACATTATCCCATTACTCACCATTCCTCGTTGCAGGGCCTGGAGGAGACTGCAGGCCCAACCTTCACCCATCACTGCAGGCTTTGTCCAAAGGACCTTCAAGGACCGGGTACCCATTCTGAGGGTCCACTCCCTTGGACCTGTATAGCACCCTGCAGGCGTACCTTGGTTCAGTGTTCCAGGTTTACCTAAATGCAGGATCCAGCGCTATATATGGTCACTTACAGGCAAAAACCTTGCAGTTTCTTCTGTCTTCTTAGCGTGGTGGGTTCCATTTATCTTAGCTCAATGCTGTTTGAAATGGATCCGGTATGAAGGCTGTCGCTGATTCTAAAAGAACCTGTGTGGGAACCAGCATAGAAGCTCCACAGAGCTGTAGAACTGACCATCCACCTTCAAGCCACTGGTGAAAAAACTAAAGTGCTCCCAGTGTGGGAGGGGTTATATAGGAGGGGGAACTTCCTGTTTATTATTTTTATGCGCATAACCCAGTATGTATATGAATATATAGTCTGTTCTGTGTCCCGTGATGTCCGAGAAAGAAATTGAGTTTATTGTATTTTTTAAATAACAAAAAGTTGAAAATATAATTTTTTTTTCAAAATTTTAATTTGTTTCGTTTATATAGCAAAAAATAAAAAACACAGAGGTGATCAAATACCACCAAAAGAAAGCGCTATTTGTGGGGAAAAAAGGATGCAAATTTCGCTTGGGTATAGCATTGCATGACCATGCAATTACCAGTTAAAGCAGTGCAGTGCCAAATTGTAAAAAGTGCTTTAGTCATTAAGGGGGTAAATACTTCCGGGGCTCAAGTGGTTAAAGGGTCAGCACATAGTAAAGTGCAAACCTGGGAAATACAAAATTATGAATACATGTAATCTATATAGAGGTTGTTTCAATGAAAAGTGCATGTCAAAGCAAGCAGTCATGCTGTTGTCATAGATACAGTATGCGGTTTAGCATTGTCCTGCTGAAATGTGTGAAGCCTTTTTCCTGAAAAAGGCATTGTCTAGATGGGAGCATATGCTGCTCTAAAACCTGGATATAACTTTCAGCATTGCTGGTACCTTTCCAGATGTGCAAGCTGCCCATTCCATACGCACTAATGCATCCCCATACCATCAGAGATGCAAGTTTTTGAACTGAGTACCGATAAGTCAGAAGGTCCCTCTCCCTCTTTAGTCCGGAGGACACGGCGCCCATGATTGCCAAAATAAATGTCAAATTTTGATTCTTCTGACCACAGAACAGTTTTCTACTTTGCAACAGAACATTTTAAATGAGCTTTGGCCCGGAGAAGATAGTGGCATTTCTGGATCATGTTCAGATATGACTTGAACGATGTTCACAAACAGTGATTTTTGGAAGTATTCCTGAGCCCATGCAGAGATGTCCATTACAGAATCAGGCTGTTTTTTAATGTAGTGCCCTCTAAGGGCCAGAAGATCACGGGCATCCAATATTATGTTTTGGCCTGGTCCTTTGTACATAAAGATTTCTCCAGAGTCTCACTTAATCATAGTACTAACCTGTTCCCAATTAACCTAATTAGTTGCAAAATGTTCTTTCAGCAATTCGATTATTTTACCAGAT
This sequence comes from Glandirana rugosa, assembly GCA_018402905.1. Lineage (NCBI taxonomy): Eukaryota > Metazoa > Chordata > Amphibia > Anura > Ranidae > Glandirana > Glandirana rugosa. The sequence continues at coordinate 261,582 of BLSH010109380.1, forward strand.
TTTTGTTGCTCAACACCTAATTTATTTTAGATCTGCTGCTACCATCAATTTTTGAATGACCATTTTTTTTTCTTAAAATTGTATATTTCCTCAGTTTAAACATTTGAAATGTTGAAGGGTTGAGGATTATAGTCATAATTCTCACTAATATAAAAAGGATTTCTTAACAGCATAACGCTAAAGCATGATGATGGCCAAAGTATATGTTAACCACTTACCAACCGGGCCACTTTTTACATTTGGTGGTCACAAGCTAAAAACATTTTTTTTTGCTAGAGAATTACTTAGAACCCCCAAACATTATATATTTTTTTTTTTTGCAAACACCCTAGAGAATAAAATGGTGATTGTTTCAAAACTTGTCACACGGTATTTGCGCAGCAGTCTTTCAAGCGCGATTTTTTTGGAACAATTTTACTTTTTTGAGTTAAAAAATAAGACAACAGTAAAGTTAGCCCAATTTTTTCCATATTGTGAAAGAGGATGTTACGCCGAGTAAATAGATACCATACATGACACGGTTGAAAATTGCGCGCACTCGCGGAATGGCGACAAAGTCCGGTATTTAAAAAGTTCCATAGGCGACGCTTTAAAAATTTTTAACGGTTACCAGGTTAGAGTTACAGAGGAGGTCTTTTGCTAGAATTATTGCTCACACTCTGGCGATCGCGGCGATACCTCACGTGTAGTTTGAACACCGTTTTCACATGCGGGCGCGACTTACGTATGCGTTTTCTTTGCGAGCTCGCGGGGACGGTGGCGATTTAAATCTTTTTTTTTTTTTTTTTTTTTTTTTT
>BLSH010109380.1:275761-291432 GCA_018402905.1 Glandirana rugosa
AAACACAACATGTATAGAGGACATTTATCGAGTATAATAAACAGACCGACTGTAGACTACCGACTGTGAGTCACCGAGGGTACCTCTCGATATCGGTGTAATGACCACGACGAAACTTCAGGGTAAAAGACACGGTCTTTTCGGATTACCGGCACCTCCCGAGGTCGTGTCCTAAAAATCTAAAGAAAATTTAGTGAAGTGGGGTACGAGTGTATCTCGATTACAAAACCACCTATAACCGTCCAATTTCGCCTCCAGGCTCCCGATTTTTTTTATAATTTTCAGTCGTCGATGTGTATGTCATCGACGACTGAAAATTATAATCCTGTGAATGGACAGGACCTCAGGTCATCGCTGGACTCCAGGACAGGTAAGTGTCCTAATATTAAAAGTCAGCAGCTACTGTATGTGTAGCTGCTGACTTTTAATATTTTTTTTAGCCCTCGGACCTCCGCTTTAACCTGCCAATATCCACCAAAACATTAGCTCTATGTGAGCATGGGGTGAAGTGATTTAAAAGAAATCTAAAAATCCTGTGCTGGAGCCCTCCACGGCCATTAGGCTTTTCTGGCACAGAAAATGGGACTTCAAAGCAGCACCAGTAATGTGGCTATAGCTCTCCATGGGAGCCACTGAGTGTCAGCCATCAGATGTCAGCCAGACAAATAATATGAGCTATTTACAGGAGATATGTACAACACAAAGAGATCCCAAGAAAACTGAATTTCAATTATTCTGGAAATAACACCTTTAAGGTGGTGCCATCCTTATTTAAACACAGATTGACCCCTCTTTTTTTAAAAACTGCTGATTGTACATTTTATAAAAAAAAGATAATTCATAATATTTATACTGTATATGATATAACAAAGGCAAGGAGCAAAATAAATCATACCTGTTCACCTCCAAAGACAATGTCCCCAAACGTGTATCTGTCTAATGATTTCTCGTCATCTAATGTAATTGTATAGAGGCAAAGAAAGTTAACATTTATTCTTGGTCAAAAACAGAGCTAATTATTTGCATCAACTAAGAGTATCCAAGTAGAGTTGTAATTTTTACCTAGGGAGGAAAATTTGCATCGAACAGCTTTGAAGCACATTTTGGCCCTTTCTCTGCTGGTTAGTTTAGTGTCTAAAAAGGAAATTAAAGTATTGAATTACTTTCCTTCACATACAAAAAGGGTTCAGTTATGTAATTTTCACATCCAATCTATATTTATTCCAATCAAACCCTTTAGTTTAATTAGCACTATATATATGCAGAGTAAACCTTTTCCTCCTGCACTCCGCTGCAAGCTAGCACTGAGACAATATACAGCTGACCTTCAGGCAGATAACAAAAGGACACCACTTAATGCTGTTATGTTTGCAAGAACAGAATCTACAAGTGTATTATTTCTTTTAAGTACATGAATCTGTACTAATTATTATTTACACTTCTTTTTTTAGTACCTTTCACAGTTCCTCTATCTGCCTATTACAGAGCTCAACAATTCCCAGTCGCCAAGGCGACCAGAAATCGCATCCTGGCGAGTGGCACCCGATCCTTCTCTCCCGTCACTATCAAACCACATCTCCAACTCAGTTTAGAGCCATTCTCTGCCTGAGGCTAGCTCGTGAAATCCGGGCAGTCTGCCAAGTTCACTGATAACTATAAACACAAAAGATACAAATGTATCTTTTCATACTTTTATCAAAGGCATGAACTCAGGTCTAGATGAGGGAAGTTTAACCACGTAGGCCTCATTTACACTGCTGCTGGTAAACGGACGTTTTGAGGCATTTGGGCATTTTTTTCAGCTGCCCCTGAACTTTCCTCTATGTTATCTCATCAGTACATTTACACAGGTTCGTTTAAGGTCGTTTCCAGGCAGTTGAGTTTAAAGACTTTTTTTGGAACGCAAAAAAATGGGTTCCGACGCCAGTTCAGAGGCATTTGAAATGCCAAACAGCTTGTAAACGCCGCTAAACGCCGATAAACGTGATAACTCGCATCTAGAACCGTTTCGTTTACAGCCGTTTCTATTCTAAAAAAATTAATTATTTTTGTATTTTAAAAAACGGTCCTAGACGCAAACGCGGCAAAACGCTGCATGCAAAACGCGGCAAAATGGCAGTTTTAGACGCTGGCTTCTAGCTGTCAAAAAAAATAGTTCAGGAGAGGTTGATATAGCATCCCGTGTAAATGGAGCCTTAAAGACTAAACCTTTTTTGACATTTGTTACTTACAAGTAAAAATCCAGTATTTTTGCTAGAAAATTACTCAAAATCCCCAATCATTATATATTTTTTGTTAGCAGAGACCCTAGAGAATAAAATAGATGTTGTTACAATATTTTATGTTGCACTGTATTTGCGCAGCGGTCTTTCAAATGCAATTTTTTTGGGGGAAAAATACACTAATAATAATGAATTTTAAATAAATAAATAAACAGTAAAGTAAGCCCTTTTTTGTATAATATGAAAGATGATGTTACACTCCGAGAATCGTGATCTTTATTCTAAGCAACAAAATTGTGATTCTCGTTTTAGCCAGAATCGTGCAGCTCTACTGTGTGCTGTGAGGTGGGGGAGGGGAAATTAGGCAGCTGGATATGCTAAAAAGAGTCTTTTTCTATGTCCTCTGATAAAGCCCTGTGTACCATCAACAATTACCACTCTTTATGTGCAGCTGGGCGCCAGTATTTCATGGTGAGCGGAAATCCACCAGAGCAATGAAAAGTCACAGTGGGGGACACACATGTGTGCATGAAGTGGCTGCAAAGAGGCAGCAGAAGATCAGCAGCACTGGAATACATCTTTAACCTTTTTTTTTGTACTTTATTTAAAGTGTCATGAAGGCTTCATTTAAGATGTCCAGTTGGGTGGTAAAAATGTACAGTAGAGACATGTTTTTGCCACCCAACAGCCACCCTTAAAGAGGAAGTAAACCCTCATGGGGTTTACTTCCTCTATGTTACCCTGCAATGTAAAAGCATAATGGGCTACTATGCATCGCATAGTAGCCCATTATGTGCCACTTACCTGCATTGGAAGACCGCGATGTCCAGCTATGTCCCCGCTCCAGGCCGTGTCCATCTTCAACCCCTCTTCCTTCCGGGGCCACGATCTCCGGCTCTGTGACTGCCCGGAGTCGCATGACGTCACTCCCGCACAGGGCCACCAGTCACGTCACGATCCCAGTGAGGTAACAGTACGGAGCTCGTTTCTTCACTGCGCATGTGCCCGATGACATGGGCACATGCAGAACACTGCCCATCTCCTGAACCGTGCAGGTTTGGGAGATGTGCAGTGCACCTACAGGTAAGCCTTATTATAGGCTTACCTGTAGGTTAAAGTGGTTGTCACAGGTTGACAACCACTTTAAGCTGCATTAGGCAGCATATGAGGGCATTTTACATGCCGCAGTCACAATGCATTAGGCATAAAGAGTTTCCCCCTATAACAGGTATTTAGTGTCACTCTTTCTGGCCAGCCTATAACCCTGATGTAACGGTGTTATGTTGGCGTTATTGACTGGCTGCTCTGCTGTGAGTAAGTTAGGGTTGGGGGGGGGCGCAAATTATTTGCCTTACCCCGGGTGCTGACAACCCACAGTACGCTAAAAAAAAACTGGCTCCTAACTTTTTAGCTGGCTCCTAGATTCAAAACAAATTTGTCAAGCCCTGGCCTATAACAATCATCAGAGAAGTTCTCAAACTTTCTTCAGAGGAAGTACTTAGGACTACAACTCTACACCAGCGCAATGAATAGGACTAGGGCTGGCCATACATGTTAGATTTTCTGTACAATTGTCTTTAGATTTACCTTTAACTATGTAGTACAAGGGCCTGCCTAATTGCATAAAATTGAAAGTGTTTAGTTTTGACCTCATATTATATGGTTTATGGTAAATCTAAAGAAAATTGGACAGAAAATATAAGATGTATGGCCAGCCTAAGGCCTCATGCACACATGAGGTTTGTAAAGTGTCTAAAGCTTTTACAAGCTTTTGGGAGCTTTTACAGGCGTCGAGCTCTTGGAAGTTAAATCATTTCATTTGCCAGAATAAATAATGTATTCTGCCCATTACAATAGATTAATGCTCAAGTACATGCTTTTAGGTGTGTTTAGCAGATTCTAGCAATTTTTAGTAGTGTCAATCGTTTTTTTCTGCCCAAACTCTGCTGCTCCTGGACGCACTTGGCAGTGGGGTTTTTTCTTCCTCTAAAAGTTCCTGCCACTAAACGGTAATAAAAGCCGATGTGTGCATGGACACATAGGATGACATAAAAAAAAACGCCAGACGTCCCTAGAAGCAGCTGTAAAAACGTCCAGTGTGCATGAGGCCTTAGCTATAAGGATAAGCTTGGGAAAGGTTTAACCCCCTCTGGCGGTATTCCCAAGTGTGGCTCGGGGTGAATATTCAGTACCATTAGCGGTAACCCCGAGCCACACTCGGGATTGCATCGCTGGATCCAGGCAGTGTTACTCACCTTGTCCCCTGGATCCAGCGATGTCCCCCGCCGTGTCTGCAGGCTGTGTCCTCCGCCCGATGCCTGTGTGCCGGGCTCCGTTCCCTTCGAGTGTTGCGCCGCACGGGAGCGGAGGCCGGCGGCAAATTCAAAAAGTGAAACACACAGTAAACATACAGTACACTGTACTCTGTAAGATTACATTACTGTATGAAATCATTTCACAGCCCCTTTGTCCCTAGTGGTTTTCCCAGTACCCTGCGTGCACTTTTATATTATATATGTCGTTCTTTCTGCCTGGAAACTTGAGAATGTCCATGGCAACCAAAAAGTGTCCCTTTACAGCAAAAGTGTTTTTTGATCAGCTAGTAAACAGCGATAGTAAATAAGAATTATTTGCAGAATTGAGCGATACTGATTTTTGGGGAAATTTATCATCAGACACTGAAAGTGACTACAGCGACAATTCTGCGAATTAGCAAATTTCAGTGTTTTTGATTTAATTACATTATTGAATACATTTTATTACTATTATATTATTCTTGATAATTATTTATAGTTATTTATTATATTATAATTTATGATTTCTTGTTTCAAACTTTATCATACCCGGGATGTCTACTAGTCTCTTGTTTGGACAGATTTAAGTGAGTTATTCCTAATAATTACAGGCCTACAATACAAAACACCAAATTTCTATGCAAAACAATGTACCGCTTTTAGACACAAAAATCTGATATAACAATACCGCCAGGGAGGTTAAATTTGGGTTCTGGACAGAACCAGGAAGGAAGCTGTCACAGCCACCTAAACTACTGAGGTCAGGGCATTCTGTACCCTGTGGCTGTGCTTACACAAAGGGGTGTATTGGCTCTTGACATCATTGACCTAATATGGCCATTTTAAACCCCTTTCACAATGGGTCGTTTTTCAGGCGCTGCTAAAAAGCGCCTGTACAGCGCCTGAAAAACTCACCCTCCATTCTCCCCAGTGTAAAATCCCGAGTGCTTTCACTCTGGGGCGATGTGCTTGCAGGACAAGAAAAAAAGTCCTGCAAGCAGCATATTTGGGGAGGTGCGCTGAGCGGTGTATACCCCACTCCTCCTCTGCCCCCTCCATTGTAATCAATGCCCGGCGCTTCCGAAGCCGCTGTATGTTCACCGCATTTGCACCATTCGGTCAAAACTCTGAACACTGAACAAGAAACAGGCAGTACAGAAGACCTGTGATGAACATACAGCAGTAAGGAATTTCATGCACTTAACCACTTGCATTACTGGGCACTTTTACCCACTTCCTGCCCAGGCCAATTTTCAGCTTTCAGCGCTACACGCTTTGAATGACATTTGCGCGGTCATGCACCACTGTACCCAAACAACATTTTAATCATTTTTTTCACACAAATAGAGCTTTCTTTTGGTGGTATTTAATCACCACTGGGTTTTTATTTTTTGCTAAATAAACAAAGACCAAAAATTTGGAAAAAAAAAAAACCTTTTCCATAGTTTGTTTGAAAACATAAACAGGTAATTTTTCTCCTTCACTGATGTTTGCTGATGAGGCTGCACTGATGGGCACTGATAGGCTGCACCAATGGGCACTGATGAGGTGTCACTGGTGGGCAAAAATTTGAAGAACTGGTGGGCATTAATTAATTAATAGTGCCCTGATTATCAATGTGCATGTCCCTTTTACAGGAGTTATCAGTTCTCTTCTCCCTTCCTCACGCTGTCAGGGTGAGGAAAGGATTGCCGATAACCGGCTTCTGTTTACATCCGTGATCAGCTATGATTGGACACAGCTGATCACGTGGTAAAGAGACGCTGATCGGCTCTTTAACTCAATCTGTGATCAGCAGTGTCCGGGGGACACTGCAATCACAGAGCGCACCGCCTGCGATCATGGGAGGCCGTCATATGATCTTTAATGGCATCCCAGTCTTAGTCCATAGGGTTCAATATTGAGTTGGCCCACCCTTTGCAGCTATAACAGCTTCAACTGTTCTGGGAAGGCTGTCCACAAGGTTTAGGAGTGTCTATGGGAATGTATGAATGTTCTTCCATTAGCGCATTTGTGAGGTCAGGCACTGATTTTGAACGAGAAGACATTCAGTGACTTACTGGTACATATAACTGCAGTATGCCTTAAGGCACAATGTCTAAAAAAAACTAACAGAATACATTAAAACAATTTCTAAGACTTTCGAAACCTCCCCTATATGTGACCACTAATACAAAAATGGTGTAACAAAATCAAATAAACTATTCCTGTTAATATCAAAAGTAAACTATGACCCTCTACTACTGGGTAATACAGCATGCATATACTGCCCCACACTGTATTCAAATTCCAATGTAAGGTGAATGCAAAACTGGCTTCAGCTCAGATCCAGCCTATCCGTCATGCACCCCTGACATGTTTCACTCACATTGGGCTTAACTGTAGAGGTCTACTACTGGCCTACTAATCATAGAGGTCTACTACTAGCCTACTAATCATAGTAGATGCAAGAAACCATGAAGGGCCCCCCTGACAGGGCCCTTTCCTCGGAGCCCGGTGGCGGAACGCCAGGGCCCGGTCGCAAGTGTGTGGCTGCATCTAAAAGGAACCGATCTCTCCATTTCCCCCCACACTTTTCCTCCACTCCCTCCCACAAGCATTCAGCGGCTGCAGGAGGAAAATGGAGAGATTGGTTCCTCTATGCCGGTGTTTCTCAATCTCTTTACAGTCAGGGCTCCCCTAGGTGAATGAGGATGCACTGCAACCACTCCACAACTGTGTGCATTGCACACAGTTGCAGCATAGTGGTGATGCATTTAGAGGGTTAAAACAGACGGTCAGGAGGCAACAGATTGCCTCTTTACCAGCTGTCAAATGCCTGAGCATGGATCGCTTTCAGAGGAACAGCATTTTTTTTGCTGGTACTATGAACAAGCGGAGAAAAAAAATTAGCGGTTGTACACATAGGGGGTCAGGATTAAAAGCACATACATAGAATGTGCATACACACATGTATGCACACACACATATATAAAACACATACATACTGTATATATGTACACATATATATATACACACACACACACACACACACACACAAACTCATGCACACACATATATAAATACACACTCACATATTTATATATATATGTATATGCACTTATATACATGAACCCATATACATGCACCCACCCACATACATGTACACATACACACACACACACACACACATACACCGACATACATGAACCCACACATACATGCACCCACACACATATAGCCACACACATATAGCCACACACATATAGCCACACACATATGCACATGTACCCACACACATGCAGAATTGCAGAAAGTCTCTTAAAAAAAAACGGCAGTACCTGCTCTCTTCATGCCGGGTACTGCACTGTAGGGGGAGACAAAGAGCACAGCACACACTGCTTTCACAGTGTAAACAGTGTGACGAGGCTCCCCGCAGCGCCGTTCGGCTGAGGAACGGATCGCTCCATCCCTCATCCCCTCCTAATCTAGGCATACAGGGGGCCCTTATGGGCCCCCTTCAGCATGGGGCCCGGTCGCCATGGGGACTCCTCCGACCCCTATCCGTCTGCCCCTGCGACCTACTAATCCATGAGGTCCTACTACTGGCCTACTAATCAGAGGTCTACTAATCACAGAGGTCCTATTACTGGTCTACTGTTCCATGAGGTTCTACTACTGGCCTACTAATCATAGAAGTCTACTATTGGCCTACTAATTATAGAGGTCCTACTACTGGCCTACTAATTATAGAGGTCAACTACTGGCTTCCAAATCCAAATTAAATTTTTGATCCTTTGCTTTACAAAAAATAAAAAAATGGTTTACTTTCACCCTGACATCTAGTGTTTTATGGTGATCTATGGTTTTATGGTGGTGGCCAGCCGCACTTTTGGATCATTTCCCGGGCACGTCGGTAAAAATGGTAAGCTCGAGAAACACCGGCGAGCGGTGGGAGGGGCATCCTCTCCCGCCGCTTCAGAAAGCATTCCAGCAATTCATGAGCTGCTCGGACCACTTTCATTACAAAGCCAGCCGCCAGTTGAAAACAAAAATACTGGGGTTATGGCTGAACCCCGAAAAACCACTTGCTAATCGCAATGTATATATACGGATTGAAGTCAGCAAGTGGTTAAAAAAAGAAGTTAATAGAAAGCGTGAATGTTAAAAAGAACATCTAGAACTGTTATTGCACTTAAACATACCCTAAAAAACTGAAAATTTATATCAAATACTTACCGTAATTTTCCTTTCCTGATAGACTCCATGGCAGCATACGTGTGGGTTAGTCCCGCCTCCATAATTACCCTATAGGACCCCTCTCCCATAAATCTTTGCTCCATGCCTGCGGCCGTGTTCCGTGACTAGCCTACTCCAGGCATTGGGAGGGCACTGCTGCCATGGAGTCTATCAGGAAAGGAAAATTACGGTAAGTATTTGATATAAATTTTCCGTTTTCCTGACAGACTCCATGGCAGCATACGTATGGGAAATAACTCGCTACACACACGGGTGGGAAATGCTGAGCAAAGAAAGTTTACTTAACACCGTCAACCAACGGTACTTGTAAACCAAAACTGACGTGAAGATAGAGCAGCTGGTCCAACACAGTAATGGGACATAGCCGTGTTGATAGAAAACCAGGAAGCTGCCCTGCAAATTGCTCTGGGAGCTACACGACGCAAAGCTGCCCAGATGTAGACCAGCTCCAGGTCGGGTGAGCAGACACTATCTCCAAAAGAGCCTAGCCCTTGGCTCTGTTAGCCTGTTGGAAGACCTAGGCACCCTTTGTTTGATATAATGCAAAGGAAAGACAGCACAAGCCATTACTTTACAGAAGCCATGTCCATTGAATAACCAGCAGGAGCAGGAAACACCACACATGAAATAAGTACAACACAGATGCACCATAGAGCTGCATTTAAAGAAACATAACATCCATAACAATCCGTGCCACAGTCACCCTAAATGGGGCACATTCCTCTGTCCTTTCTGGCAAAAAGGATGAACAGGCATTCTGAAGGCTGAAGGAAGCTATGCTTGTAGATATGACTTTACAATTTCTGAGGGATTCCTAAAATTAAAGGAAAGTACTGCTGGAAGTCAAATCAGGAATCCCTGTTTACTGTACATGTGCTTTAACCAACTAAGCCACATTGTGCCATCACCCACGCAAGTTAGAACTAAGGATGGCAGAACACTTCCTTGGCTCCCACTAAGACTGATACACCCTAGGGCAGTTCCCTTCAACTCCAGTCCCCAAGGCACACCAACAGGTCATGCCCTCAGGACCTCCCTCAGATGAAACAGCTGTGGTAATTACTAAGGCAGTGAAACTGATCAAATCACCTGTGCAAACTCATGGAAATCCTGAAAACATGACCTGCCGGTGCGCCCCGAGGACCGGAGCCGAAAAACACCGCCCCAGGGGATTGAATCAAGCATAGGTAACAGCACCGCTCATTTGGAAGAATGTAAGAAAGTTCTCCAAGATCAGTAAACTAATCTCTGAAGCTTCTTATGCCAACGTGATAGCCGGGAAAAGGTGATCTTGACCAGGGTCTGAGCCTAGCTTCTTCTTTGATGAATTGTTGGACAGGAAGATGCCTAGACCAACAAAAAAACCTGTGAAGACCAATAAGGCTGACACTTGGGCTCCAAGGGAGCTGACCGCTAGAGCCAGAATTAAATCTGACTGGAGGAATATTTAAAACTGCTAGATCACTACATGATCTGTCAGCAGCAGACAGGTATTGAACAACTTTGACCAGATTCTCCTGTCAACTTTGTCTGTGTTCATTCTTCTAGTATTCAAGTGAGATGACTCTGGAAGAGCAACCGGGGACCTCCAATCTTGAGAACCAGGCCATCTGACGCAACCATTCTGGACATGGATGTAGAATTGTTCTCACTGACAAAAGGCCTGGCCTGAGGAGAAGGTGTAATGGGTTCCGGAAGCTTTACTGTGCTAGCAAGGGGAGCCATGACATAATTGGTTGATAAGGCATCACTGCCACTAACACCACAGCCTCTGTTCGGAGTTTTTGAACAAAACCCAAGGTTGACCAGGATTGGAAGAAATGCATAGGTCCTACTGCATTCCCAATGATCCATCAGGAGATCTACACCTGAAAACCTCCACATGTAGACCATTCGTTGTGGATTCTGGACAGAACACCGTTAGAACTTTTTGGACTTTGAATATACGCTGCTTGAGCTGTAGGCTTCATTGTTCTGAGCCCAAGACATAATTGGTTGGCTTTCTGTAATAGAGAACAGGCTGTCTAACGTAAGAAACTGCCGTAGTGGATTAACTTAACACTGACGCTCCCTACATTATATGGTGAAAGGCCTGCTTCCTGGCTTCCACTGCTGGAGAAACCCCTCGCAGAAGGCTACCTTCTCCAGCTTCCACTTGATCCTCGGATAGGTAGACACTATAGTGCCAATGAATTTAGATGCTGATTGGCGTGCCGTTGGGAAGAAGACGGGGCCAGGAGTATTCAGAACCAGAACATTGGGATCCAAAGCCAAGGCAATGATTCCCCAGATTATATTGAGTCCTGAGGCCCACAAGAGACCGAGTGGGCTCCAGGTGTCTCCCTGCCAGATTCGGCAGCCAGCTGAATTTGTGGAGCATAGAAAAGCTCTGGGCTCCAGCAGCTGCCCTCTGTCTTGAGGTAGGACAAGGACCTCCACGCAACTAGGTCGGTGTATGCCCCTTGTTTTGATAAGACTAACAGACAATACGACCCTGAGAAAACACACAGGGTGATGTTGAAAACCCGAATGGCTGGAGCTGGAGATGGTCTTGACCTACAGTGAACCGAAGGAACTTGCGGAAGTCTTCTACAATGGGCACATGAAGGTAAGAATCTTAAGTCTATTGAACTTCTCCTTTGCTGAAGATTGTCTCAGGTGTGCAAGGTCTAAAACCGGCCTCCGCAAGCTGCTCCACTTCATGACCATAAGAGGGGCAAGCACCTGCCCTGAAAACTCTCGCATTCAGAGAATGGCACAGCAGCACTTTGCGACTCCAGTAAGGCATGAGTATACGCTTTCTTTACCTCAATGTGAGGAAAAAAACATGGAAATTACTCAGAGAAAAAAGGGAGGACTTCTGATGGACCATGCATGTCCCGAAAAAACAAATACTTTGACGTCCAAAGTCTGAAGCCCAACTCAGTAGCTTCGTGGCACCCAGAGTTCAACTTTAGCATACTTCTAAGAGGGATATCTGGTCTCTTCACCAGCTCTTCCTAAAGTCCCTTCCTGGACTGTAAAAACATGCAACCCTCGCACGCTCTGCACTTTTCTCTAGACTTTCCCCTTGTGGCCTAGCCAGTGCTGGTCCTAAGGTAGGACCTCAACTTACCAACTGTGGCCCCGGTTATGGTGCTTTCCAGCTTGCCAAAAGATGAAGCTCCCTAACAGGAACGCTACACTATGCCTCTTAGAGGCGGAATCAGCAAGCCCAGGCCCCAGCCATAGCACACACTTTGCCGTAACTGACAAGACCAAAAAACCGTGCCACTATGCGGCTGATGTCATTTGGAGCCTCATTATGAAAATCGACACCAGCTCAGGCTTCTGAGCTACAGAGTTTCAGAAAACGCTCCTGAATACTGCATCCACATTCTCCATTCACATTTCCATCCTTTCGATATGGCCACAGGAGCCCAGGCAGACACTCGGGCTATTCACTGCATCTTCCAAGGAAGAGCGACATGCTTGCTCGCCTCATCAAGGCCTCAGAAATTTAGAGAGGCAGCCTTAAAAATGCTTCATATCCTTATCTATGAATGGATAGAGCTTGGCCATTTGCACAGCAGGGAGGTTTGTCTCGCGACCTTACTTCCCTTATCCAATGATGTCCCTTAGTTCTGTTCAGAATGGAAAATTTAGAACACTCTATGGCTACGTTTCACCATTGTGGCCCCCAAGTCGCACGATTCAGAGTGTGACCTCGATCTGACTGAGTGCAGCACCAATTCAACTTTACAGCCCTTGGATCAAGTTACATATAGTCATGGGAACAGGCACAAGGAATGTATGCTGGACAGAAGTTCTGGCCAATGCTGTAGCAATAGCTGCTGGGGTGCTAATGATAGTCTCTGATGCCTGGGAATGAGTTTGTGATGCACTGTGGCCGCTATCCTCAGAGATGAGCCAGCTTTGTTTGCAGAGCAGGATCAAGTTGCATCAAGTCGCATCAGAGTAGCGCAGGAACCCCACTCAAAGTTGCTGCGATTCCAAGTTGCATAGATTGGAATGGGTGCCATTGAAATCAATGGGCTGTGACCCACCATGCGACCACATTAAAGTCGCATTTCCAAGTCGCACCAGTGGAAATGGAGCCAAAAAGGTGCCCACATAACTTCCTCTTACCTTGCAGGAGACTTTACCTTGGTTGGGACAGCTCCAGTTTTTTCTGGTCATCCTAGTGGGAGAACATGCCGCAATGGCTGTTGGACTTTGTGTGTGGCTTGCATCTCACTCTGAGAGAATTTACACCACGTGCCTCACTAGGGATTCCATCTGCTGGAACACACCACCGCCTGGCTTAGCATAGCTCACATAGAGAGCCCCGCATCCTCAGCAGGCTCCCTCCTTGGAGCGGCTGACATGGCAGTGGGTGCGTAGAGGAGGATTCAGAGCTTCTGCTGTGAAGGCTGGACCTTGACAGTGACAGTAATATCAACCTGACCTAGAAGGACTCACAAAAGCAAACTAGGATAGAAAGGAAAATGTAGTAAAATCAGCAAAAAAGAGTACCCGGACAGCAAGGAGAGGAAGGGTTAAACCCCCCTCTCATACCTGCTATCCCAGGGCTGGCCACACGGGGGGCAGTGATACTTCCCCAGTGTGAAACTGCACAGAAAGACTGACAACCTGCCCAGGTGATCAATCATTCTAGATTCACACAGACAGCATACAATGCAGACCATCCCCTGTGATGATTGCACACAGAACTTTGGGAACTGCTGCAGCTGCCCACAGAGAAATCCATATATCAGCAGTACTGACCACAGAATGAATTTCTCCGCTGTAATGTCACCACTGCCATCCACAGCGCCCATGCGCTGCGTCCCTGAGCAGAAGTAACCCAGGGACACAAGGCCGGAAGAAAGAGCAGCAGCTTGGAACACCCATGTGCTGCAGCTGCCATAGGCTGGAAGACACTAGCCAGAGAAGAAAACAGACAAACAGAAAATACACACACTGCTGCCATGCAATGTGTAATATAAAAGTATACATCACCGCACACGGCAACTTCAATCCTGCTTCCACAATCGGATCGGACCAGGCCAGGTAGGATGATCACATCGGCTTGTTTCTTAGTCCAGGACAGTATACACGCACCGGTCTTTAGCAGATAGGGCCGCCTGCTCTCAGCTAGGCTTTCTGGCCAGGCGCACTTTTCAGCTACTCCCCAGGGCTCCGACTTCAGTGCTACTCTGCTTTATACACTCCATACCCTGCTCTCAGCTAGGGCCTATCGGAGGGACGTAATTCCTCTGGCCGCTTCACCGATTCCTGACTGTGGGGGACTCTTCAGAGAACCGTCTATTCAGTCCTACGGAGGAGGACAAAAAAAAAGGAACACGGCCGCAGGCATGGAGCAAAGATTTATGGGAGAGAGGTCCTATAGGGTAATTATGGAGGCGGGGCTAACCCACACGTATGCTGCCATGGAGTCTGTCAGGAAATCAACTTTTTGTCTGAAATTCCTCGTAAAAATATAGCAGTGCAGTTTCCTGGTATATGAGTGTGCATTGGCACTCCTGTGCATATAGTCTCATAACTGTATATCCGCAGTGCGAGTTCTATGGCACTACTGCATCTGACTAGTTTCAGAAGATTTAGGCTCCATTCACACTATGGCGTTCTGTTTTGCGGGCGGAATTGCAGCAATTCTGCCCGCAATTCGGGAATTCCGCAAATCACGGGAGGCCCTTGCGATCCCCGCTATTTCGAATGACACCAAATCGCGGTGCGATTTCAGCCGCCGAATCACGGTAAAAACACGCAGACAGAATCGCAGGACGCCCGACCCCCAAAATGCTTACTTGAGCCCGATCTTGATCCAGCGCTGTGCCTGAGAGCGATGGCTCTCTTTCCTTGGCTCCTGCTGCTGTCAACCACAGCTAGTGGGCAGGTGCGAGCCGCACAGTGTGTGTCAATAGACGTAAGTAAGCAGCTTGCTATGGTGGCTTGCTATGGTGGCATGGGGGGGTAGCCTAGAGTGCTGCTGGGGGAACCCAAAAGAGAAGGATTGGGGCTGCTCTGTGCAAAACCATTGCATAGAGGTAGTAAGTATAATAGGTTTGTTATTTTTAGGCCCACTGCAGTAGATGTGCCATTGGCTGAAGCTATCTCTAGCCCGTGTGAAACATCTGAATTTTACTAGGGCTGCAACTAATAATTATTTTCATAATCGATTAGTTGGCCGATTTATTGTTTCCCTTAATCGATTATTAAAACAATGAGAGAGGATATCAGCGCTAAAACTGAAGCCAGCCAAAAACAATATTCAAACAATCTTAGGATTAAAGATCCAAACCCACAAGCAGCTGCTGTAAAATATTGAAATGTATCCGAAAAAAATCCAGCTAGCAATCTGATATAACTGAATTCAGCAGCACTGAAATGATTAGTTGTAACCTCTGGTGCAGAGGGAAATGATAATATAGAAGATGATTATCTCTTAGTCAGATGGTTGATACACATATATACATAATTAGTGTTGAGCGAACCCGGACTGTAACGTTCGGGTCCGTACCGAACTTTTGGGTGTCCGTGGCACGGACCCGGACATTTCAAAAATCGTTCGGGTTCGGTCCGGGGTTCTGCTATTTTACTCCACGTGTTGAGAAGCTGCAGGGCAGCCAATCAACAAGCGTTTCACTGGTTTGCCCTTAGAAGCCATCACAGCCATGCCTACTAATGGCATGGCTGTGATTGGCCAGTGCATCATGTGACCCAGCCTCTTTATAAGCTGGAGTCACAGTGCTGCAGTCACATGCTCCTTGGGTTAGTGTAGGGAAAGGAAGCTGAAAGCTTGAGGGACAGATTTGAGACATTTTAAGACCTGATCCTGCATCCTGAGATAGATTACTTTACTACTGCTGTCTGTGCTGTTGCTCTGAGGACAGATAGAAGAAATTAGAGATTT